>SNQJ01S0184063.1:15331-26029 GCA_010110895.2 Picea sitchensis | reverse complement strand
TGCTACAATATGGTATCAGGGCATGAAAGTTTAAGTGGCATGACCCAGCCTAGATGTTTGGATATGTTACATGCTACATGTTGAAGGAAGGACATGATGTGGAAACCCTCAAGGGAAGAGATATAAGACTGACTCTCTAAGAAAAAAATATGAGTTTGTGTGATGAGATACCAAGAATCTATAGATCAACCTCGATAAATGGAAACAAAGGTACATATACACAAATTTGCATGAAATTTTCTTTGTTGAGTTTCCTTGCTTATTGCATGAGTGGATAAAGAGACATAGGTTAACTATTTATGGAGAGTCCAAGAGTCATTGATTTGAGACCAAGATGTAGTCAATAGATTAAAATTTATGGATAATAAGTGGGCTAGAGCCATCAATTTTTGGTTCGACTGAGTTAAGGAAGAGTAAATTGTTGAGTTTGTTATTGAGTATAATGAATCCTTTATCAATGTTGAAAGAAAGTTCATTGTTGACCCTAGAAGGAGACTATTGGAATAAATCCCTCAGTGGATCAAGATGTTGTTCATGGAAAAGGGGATGATATGCATGGAACTTGATAGGATGGTTGAGTAAACCCCCCCCCATGCAGAGGGGGGTGGAAATATGGGGAGGGGGGAGATGAAAGAAAGAGTGGTTCCAACATAAGTGATCTAGAAGAAGATGAGGTGAGGTGAGAAGAGAATGGATCAAGAAGAGAAAAGGAGAAAAAGAGTCGAGCTAAGGAGGTGAGTCAAGCAAAGAAGCGGAGAAAAGAAAGCAAGGGGTGATGAACAAGTCCTAAGATCCAAGATGAAGAGAAGAAAAATTGCACTAGAAGGGTGTGAGAAAGAAATATATGTTCCAGAGAGAATTTTATAAGAAAATAGGTCATTGAAGAGACACAAAATTAGGAGAGAGGTATCAAGAGAGGATACTAGAAGTATTGTTTTTTTCTCTTTGTCACTTGGGTGTGCAAGAAAGCCAAGTTTAGTGATAGCCTAGGCTTGATTGTCACCACATAATATTGGTTAGAGAGTTAGTGAACCATAACAATAAATAACATAAGAAAAATAAAGAAATAATAGCATGAAATGGAAGAGCAAGAGTAAACAAGATAGAGTGTGTTATATCAATGGAAAGAGTATGAATACAACACTGAAGGGAATTTGGTGAGTAAGTGAGATCCTCCTTCCTCTTTGGGATGGGTTCTTTTATTCCCTTCAAGAACCTTTCTCTCTTAAGAATGAAATGGTGAAAACAAGTGTACAAAAAACTCTCAAATGGATGAGAGATTCAATACCTCAAGCAACAATGGTTATGGAGTTGTGGATGAGTTAGTGAGAAAAGAGGATTCTCAATACTCATGCAAACAACATAACATTACTTACACTTCTCTTCTTTTTTTCATGTTCATGGCTTATATTTATAGGCCTCAAACATGTTTGATAAGAACCAGTTCCAATGTGAATGGGGAGGCCACTTGGGTCATGTGGTCTCCCATGCTTGAGAAGACATGCACTCACTTGTTTTACATGATATTAATTCTTATGGGATTGAGACCCTTCAGTCCTTTAGCTGAGAGTAGTATTTGATTGGAGTTTTAGTCATCAATGCACTGAAAATTTGGTGAAATGGTACTTTTGTCGGTCTGCACAACTTTTGAGTGAAAATTCATGCAGATGTGGGTGAATCGTGTTATATATGGTGTTGTTTCTCTGCACGGATGACATAAAAACCATTTTATATAGTTTTATCTTTGTTGAAGGTGGTGTGTTAATGTCATGAACATATACCTTGATGTATTAAATTGATGATTCCTTTGGTGATAACTCATATAGTGAGGTTAGGAGCAGATGTATAGTTGAAATACATCATCATTTCTTTTTGTTTTTATACACAAATACTATGCTATGGAGAGAGAAAATTTGTGAAGGGGTAAGAACTTTCCCAAGAGGAAGAAGGGGAGTGTAATACCCCTAGGTCGAACCCAATTGTAAATGTAAATGAAAATGTACTTAAGTTGGTGAGATGTTTTGATATCATTTTTGTATGCACCTTTCATGGCATAGTGTGCACATGTACTGCGCAGTAAAATGAGGAAGTGTGCACATTCCTGGATACCACGCACAGCAACTTGAGTGCGCATGATATTAAGGCCAGGAAACCTTTGTGTATAAGTTGTGTTTTATAGTGTGGAGAGCCAGTTATTATAAGTTGAGGTGCTTATGTTTGTATTACGCCGGAGAGCCTAGATGTTAAAGGCCAAAGCGCCTATTTTTGTATGTCTCATAATTAATATAAAATACATCGTTGCGCATAGACCAACCATGATAAAAGATATGGGGGACTAAAATCCACTGGTTAGGGAAAGGGAGGGGCCGAAGAGTTAAGGAAAAGGGCTAAGTTGGGGAGTTTAAGCCAAAAAGGAATATTATATTAATATTTATTAAATCATAAATTATGGATAATTATTTTATCCTAAGTTCTAAAGTTGGGGACAAGTGGGCCAAAGTAGCTCCCAACATGACAAGTGTCAAGTTAGGGACATGCATACATATTGTTGGAACTCAGTTCATTTTTGGCATCTTTTCCATCATTATCTCCATGATTCTTCCATCATTCGGTGATCCATTCAACCATACCATGATCTTTCACCCAGGCACTCAGCTACCCTCCATACTTTCCTATCATTGTACATGAACATGTATCCATAGCCATTTTCTATTTGTATAGTAGGTTAGCTTGGGAGTTGGACTGAAGAAGAGGGTTGTTAGGCCCGTGGAATATTGAAGAGGCGAGTTGTCAGTCCCGTGAGAAATTCTCTCTGGGTGAGATAATTGCTAGGAATTGATTCCTAAAGGTGCTAAACTACAGCTACAGGGCTCTGAGACTTCATGTCTGACCTGTTGTTGAATCACTGGAAGGGAAGTGGGGCAGTCAAAGGACTATTGAGCAGAGAAGGGGCACACTTCCTGGGGTGGGACAGACATGTGGGGAATGAGGAAATCTAGGTTTTTAGTTGAGTGAGCACCTGTGACAGAGTCTTTCCTGTTGTCTAAGAGCCATTAGCCTCGTTAGGAATCCCTTTACCCAGGTGGAGTTTAGTCCCAACTCAGGGGTGACCCACTATTGAGAGTGATGATCAGTGTGGTCTAAGGCTAGAAGGTTCATGGAAGGTCTTCACGTAGTTGGTGACATTCTTACCAAGATAAGTGTCAATTGTGTGATAAATTTACATGTTGCATTGTTATTTACGTGCTTATTTTTATGGGTTATCATATGTGTGGTTATAACTATGTTTATTTTTATGGGTATGTTGGGATACGTAAGGGTGGTGAGGGGTGTTGTTATGTGAAAAAGTGGTGCCATCGAATGTGATGGCATAATTCTACTTGTTTGTTAGAATGTTAAAAGGAATTTTGTAAAATTACCAAATGAATAAAAAATAATTGGGTTGAATGTGCAAGTATAGAGACTGGTGCCCCAATGATGAATGGGATCGCCCTAGGGAGGCGAGACATGTGTGATTACAGATGAAGGGTGGTGGCCCCATGGTTGGGTCTTTGTGGAGATAAATGGATGGTGGATTAGATTGTATATGGCCAATTGATCTTGGAGGGGATGAAGGGCCAATGAAAATGCAAGATTACATTCAACATAGCCAATCAAAACATGGAATGATCTGAGAGTCCATAAGGGTGTGAGATAGCAATATGAGGAGAAGTATGAGGTTCATTCTTTGAAGTGAAAACTATATGGATTGTTGGGATAATGGGATAGAGTGGGATGGGTGTAAATTTTCTTTGGGTTTCAAAGTGTGAGACAAACCATGTGGGTAAGAACTATCGGCACACGACAACTAGATGTAGGTGGAAATGGGTGAAGTTGTTGTGATATTGGGCATTGTCAACCTAGATGCAAACATCGAGTGGATGATATTGGAAATGTAATTGTTCACAGAGGGAGTGACTACATGTCATTCTTGAAACATATCCCTAAAGAGGCCATGGAATGACCATAATGGCAAGTGATGTGAGCTTGCTAATGAGTACATGCACATAAAAACAAATACCCAAAGTGAAAAATACATGATAGTAAAGAACATGTTGCAAAAATTTGACATAATGAGAGTGAGAAATCATACATGTAACTGGGGTACTAGGAAAAAGTTCCTTTATGGGTATAACCTATTTAAGTACAACCCATTGATGGGTTCCTTGAGGAAGGTTCCCTCGTGGTGAGAAAGGATTTATGCTCCCTTTGTAAGGCAGTGTTTGATGATGAAAGGGCCACGCCAAAGAGACTCAAACTTTCCATGACCTATAGTGTCTTGGGTGATATCATAGGTAAGGAATAAGTCAACTTCATTGAAGGAATGAAGGTTGACGTGGAAATCGAATGTACATTTTGAGCATTTTTTGGTAGCCTTTTTGTTTTGAAAAGAGGATCATTAATCTTCATCAAGATTTTCCAAGGCAATGAGACGTTGCTCAAGGGGATTAGTGTCTATGAGGATTTCAACTACAGTGCAAAGTGTTGGGATTTCACACTCAATGGGTAATACAACTTCCACCCCATGAAAAAGGTGGAAAGGGGTGAACCCTATGGTACTTTTTATTTTCATYCAGTRTGCCCACAATGCAKAGAAGAGCATGTGATGTTCGTTGGTTTTATGTTTGTTCATCATGCAATGCAACATGGTTTTGAGGAMTTTGTTGATAGATTAAACTTMTCCATTGGAATGAGGGTAATATGGTGAAAAAAACTCATGAGTGAATCCTAAGAGCAAGGATAACTCATCAAATGCTTCATTGTCAAAATGTTTGTAGTGATATGAAACTAGTTGTAGGGGGGCCCCAAAGTCAGTAATGACATATTTGAAAAAGAAGCAAGTTGTAGTGTATGTCATGTTGTTGAACATAGGCATGGCCTCGGCCCACTTTGTGAATTAATAAACATCCACAACAATGTAATTGTGACCATTATTGGATGGAGTATTTCATGTCATAAATTCTTGCCCCATTTGCAAAAGGGGGAAGTAGTAATGACAAGATGTAAGGGAGACAACAAGGCTCATGTTTTGTGTGTGTACATTTTGCATTGAGTACACTGCTTGAATACATGGATACAGTCATGAAATAGAGTGGGTCAAAATTAATCAGATTGTACAACTTTTATGGGAGTGGACATCCTTGAGACATGTCCACCACAAGCATTGTTGTGGTAGTTATTTATGACTTGTTCTACCTCAACAAGGGTGAGACAATGACATTGAATGGTATCCATTCCCCAATGATTTAGTACATCTCCTATGATGAGATAGTGTGGGGCTTGGTGGAAGATACGACGATGATCATCTTAGTACAGATGGGGGACAAAATTTTGGGTGTGCAAGTAGGTTAGGATATCACCATACCATCAATCATAAGATGAAATGACAAATAGATGTTTATTAGGGAAATTTTCATTCACTTGTGTTTCCTTCATATTTGATGGAATATTAGTGATGAATTCTATAAGGACCATTGCTTTATTACTCTTAGGAGTGGTGAACTCCAAATAAAATTCTTGAAGAATTACAATCCACTAGGAAAATTTCCATTAATATGGTGTTGATTGAGTAAATAATGCATGGCATTGGAGTTTGCAACAACCTTAGAGTGCGAAGAAAAATGTCATGGTGTAGCTTCTAAACTGCGAGAACCATGGAAAGGGTGAGTTTTTATTTGTGGTTGTATTTCAAATGTGTCCCTGATAAGTTTTTACTAATGTAGTAAATCACATGTTCACACTCATCTTCACCTAGTTGGACGAGGAATCATGCAACTAATACCTCTGAATTTGAAAGATACAAGATCAAGTATTTGTCAAATTCTAGGGGACTAATAAAGGGGGATTTGGAAATTTTTTATTTTAATGCCTAAAAATATTTTTGAGCTTATTGATCCCATTTGAATGGGATATCTCAGTGTAACAGGTGTAAGAAGCTAAGGGAACAAATCTCATAATTAGGAACAAAGTGTCATAAAAAGTTAGCTTTTCTTGAAGGATTTGTAGCTTGCACAAGTTTTTTAGAGGGGGGACTTCGTAGATGGCCTAGACCTTGAGGGGGTCCACTGTGATCCCCTAGTGTTGGGATATGATGAATATAATTAATCTCTCGATGGTGACACAAAATACACGTTTGAGGGGATTTAAACGAATGTTATAATAATGTCATATTTGGAGGATGGCTCATATATCCTCTAGGTGTTGGGATCACTTTTCAGAGATAGCGGTAAGGTGATCCAGGTATTAAAGAATGAGGTGGTTTGATGCAGTCCCCCTACCCTCATGGGGTTTTGCAACCTCCTGGTCTAGGATATTTCTTTATGCTGATTCAGATTGACTCTTTGGGCTCTTGATTTGAACCCAAATCAATTATACACAGGTCCCCTTTCCTTCTGTGTGCAGGTCTTGAAAGACACGCGGGTTATTCATGTGTGCTTCCAAAACACCAAGTTTCATGCGTTAGACCTTTTTTTTCATTATCCCTTCCTTCATATGGCCCTGGGTTGTGTCCTTCTACAAACGTATGATTGCAGATGTGGGCAAGAGTGGTTTTAGACCAACCTGCTTTTCGCCCCGCAATCCACCTCCAGTTGCTACATATCCCTTTATTAAAACTGTGGTTGAAATTGCAGCCCACTCTCAGATTCTTATCCTCCGAGCAAGTTCTGGCCCCGCAATCCATCTCGTCTGTCGATCTCCAACCCCTTGGTGATAATTCACGATCAACGGTTTCTATCCAATCTCTCTTTCCAACCTTCTTTCCTCCTTCCACACATGATCCTAGATCTCCACGATCTGTCGAAACGTATCTCCCCTCTAAATCAACGACTAAGGTTGATTACAGCCTTTTGACCTTCGGGAGTTTCAATTCTCAAACTTTTCTTTCCTCTGTGAGGCAATATTCTAGAGTAAAAGATCTGTTGACACCTGTCTCCCTGAATCTACGGTCAGGATCTCATTTGTGAGTCTAGCCTTCAAGAGATTTAGTTCTCAAAATATTGTTTCTTCCGGAGAGATTTCTCTGAAATGGCATATCGTCTGTCATGAGTCCCCTTCAATTGACGGTTCTGCTCCTGCTTCGGGACTTTGACATCCTCAACCAAATCAATGGTCCTTCGATCTCCTCCTCAATCAACGATCGAGATATCCTTTGGGACATTGGCGCTTTCACCCTCTACTTTCCTCTGAAGTGTTCTGTACTCGGATTTCCAGATCTGGCGCCATGCGTCCACCTCCAAATCAACGGTTGTCATCCGCTTCAGGACTTCAGCCTTTAGCGATTTCAAATCTCAACAACCACAAACCTATGGATTCGATATTTCCAGAGTGTCATATCTTCTGACACCTATCCTCCCTGATCCAATGGCTACCCAACGGAGTGAATCTTNGGTTGTCATCCGCTTCAGGACTTCAGCCTTTAGCGATTTCAAATCTCAACAACCACAAACCTATGGATTCGATATTTCCAGAGTGTCATATCTTCTGACACCTATCCTCCCTGATCCAATGGCTACCCAACGGAGTGAATCTTTGTCCTCCACATATCCCCTCGCAAATCAATGATCCATGTTCTTTCCTTTAGGATCTACGACCCTGAATGCTTTGGGCTTCGGCGCTTTAGGATATTCTGAGAACACAACTTCTCAGAAACCCTGGAGTACGATCCTCCAAAGTTCACGATCTGGTGACACCTGTCCAATCCAGATCAACGGCTCCCAGCTACTTCGGTTGTTCGGGCTTCAGTGATTTCAAAATTTCATCCTTTGTGTTCCCTCAGAGTACTTTCACCTCGAGTTCATGATCTTTCACCATGTACCCTCTGGATCTGATAGTCTAGATTTTCTTCGGCCCTTCTTCTCTTCGGCACTTCGACTATCCGGGCTTCGGGAGTTTCAAACTCCTATGCACTCATTTCTCCCGGAGTGCTTTCACCCGAAACACACGATCTCTTGATTCTTGTCTCCCCCTTGATCTGATGGCCTCTATCCACTTCAAGTTTCGAGATTTCCAACTCCTATGCACTCGTTCCTCCCAGAGTGCTTTCACCTGAAACTTGGATCTTTTGCCACCTGTCACCTTCGACGATGGATAGTCCCTGTTCACTTCGGGACCTTTGGACTTTGACAAGTCCACTCTCCTATGCACACAAGAGTTAAGTCTCATGCACTTACCTTTGGATCCAATGGTTGTTGGTCTTTTGTACTCAGATCCAACAAATGGGATCTTTTCCTCTCCTCTGCAGTTCCTTCGTTCACTGGATGTAGATCTAACGGTCCAGGCTCCTTTCCACAACCGATCTAATGGTTTTTTTCGCTCCTCCTCCTGATATTTTTTACTTCTTATGACTTGGAATATTTTTTCAATGTTCAAAGGCTTCGACCTTTGAACTTTCTCCTACAGACCCGATTATTTGGACCTTTCTTGCGTTCTTGAACGTGGTATCTCTTTTGATATTTAGGACTTAAAATAAGTATGTCTCCCACTCACTCCTTGTGTTATCTCTTCTGAGATTTTTGATGTACTCAGTCTCATAAGGGTCTCGACCCTTCTGTTTCCTTTCAAAGGAAAATGGCGTGCCCTCCTGGAAACCTTCCGCTCAATTCACACCTTGAAGATATTTTCTACAAAGTGTTCAACAACTCTATGAGTATATTCCTCTGATACTCTTCTCCATGGACTCGATAAGAGTTCTCTCCGTGCATACTTGCACGCACTTGATGCCCTACTGGAAGAGCTCTATATAATTCTCAGTAACTATGTTTCTCTCTGAACTCAACACAGAGTTCTTCATGTGCACTCCTTGCACTTCTACTGATGAAGGTTCAACGGTATCTCTCCTGAGCTTCTCTGAGTTTAACTCACCATTGTCAACGCAACCTTTGTGTACAATGTGAACTCTTTTCACTCAAAAATCAAAGATGATAAACAATTGAAACTTATACAATACTTCACCAGTTCATACATTCAAACATTAATGAAATATAAAATCATAACAATGAACACAAATACATAAACACACCATATGCAAGAAAAATTGTTTTTTCTATTATCTTTGTGTATCTATACAGATGTTTTTACAAAACCTAGATTGCAACAGAGTCCCAGTTCTCTCAAGCTCTCTCCCAAAACTATTCTACCTCCTATCCTAACTCTATCCTGAGTTGTGCTTCTCCTAAGACCTCTCTTCCCATATCTCTTTATTTCTCTCTGTCTTTACAAAAGAGGGCTCCACGAGCTTATCCTCTTCACCACCTTAGTTCCATCATTGTCTCAGTTATGACACCATACTCTTACGGCTCATTACATAAATGATGATCCAGACCTGAATACAATCTAGACCTTCTTACACTCAACTATTTAAGGTGGCCCTATCCACTACTTGTACAAAGGTATGGCTTGGATCTTACAGCCTTACAACGCAAATCCCCATGGGATCAGATTTTGAATTTAAAAATGGGAGGGTTAATGCCTCTCCCTCTCTGAAATGTGTGTTGATGTGCTATAATGTTGGCACATTGTTGAGGTGGAGCGATGCTCCTGCATCATGGGTGATATCATGGAAGATTTAGGTCATCACTCATTGGAATATGGCTCCATCATTTTTAAGACCAAAGGGCATGATGTAATATGCAAAGGTGCCAAAGGGTGTAGTATATGCAATATTATACTTATTTGTATTATGAATTTGCACTTGGTTATAGCCCAAGAATCCATCCATAAATGATTATACTTCATGCCCAATGCAGGAATCGATGACTTGATCAATGAAGGGAGTGGGAAATTTTTCCTTGGGACAATCTTGGTTGGGGTCTTGGAAGTCCATGTAGACGTTAATGGTTCCATGTTTTTTGTTAATGAGAATGGAATTAGAGACCCAAGAAGCGTGTTCAATGGGGTATATGAACTCGACAGTGCATAACTTGTCAATTTTAGCTTTGGTAACCATGGATTTAGAAGGATTTTTGGACCTCTACTTTTGGAAAATGGGCACAACATCAAGCCAAGTGTCAATTCGATGTTCAACAATGGTTAGGTCAAGATCAATCATTTCACTAAATGACCAGGTAAAATATCATGATACTCTTGAAAATATCCTTTTAGGCAATGACTTCTTTAGTAGAGCATGCAGCATCGAGAGTGAATTCTTCGATGATGCTTGGTTTGATGGAAATGTCCACCTTGATGGTTGGGGAAATGTTGGCCATGTTTCCTTCTTCAAAAGTGTTAGGGATGGGGGTTTGGTTTTTGAACCAATTAGTGTGCTCTGGACAAATGAAGTCTTTGTTTTCCACTCTGAAAATGTTGGATTCAGTAGTGGGTTCAAAAGCATCCTAAAAAAAAAAGAATGGCCGATGGTGCATTGCATCCCAGGATAGTCAAGTGTCGTCATGGCCTCTAAATTGTCTTATCAGAATAGAATATATAGGATAGAAAAGGATTGTTAGATATATGAATATATGAGTGTGTTGTAATGGTTCCATATGTCTCACACGAGTTGTAAATGGTGTTGTTTAAAGAGTTTGTACTTATTGAGGAATTGTAAGTGGATGGGGCTTGCAGGAAAATAGCATTTTCGTCAACAAGGGTGGTTGGCTCAGCTGAAGGGAGTGGTCCTTAACTAGAATAGAGGTAATATATATGTACACATGTGTGTGTATC
>SNQJ01S0184063.1:0-15321 GCA_010110895.2 Picea sitchensis | reverse complement strand
TCCTCGTCGATATAAGACATCACTGATGAGTAGGTAGTGTGAGGCTTGGTGAAGGATATGTCAGCGATCATCTCTGGAGAGGTGGTTTTTGAATTTTTGTGTTCGAAGGTAGACGAGAAGATCGCTGTACCAAGGATCATTTGAGGGGATGTAAACTAGATGTTCATCGGGGAAGTTGGTATTGATAGGTGAAATGGTAGTGTCGGAGGGAAATACCGTGATGAGTTCGGCGAGGACGAGAGATTTCTTGCTCTTGGGTGTTGAAAATTTGAGATCATATTCCTGAAGGATGACGATCCATCGAGAAAATTTACCGTTAATTTGTCGATGACTGAGAAAATATTGCATGGGGTTGGAATATGCTATGACTTTGGTAGTTCGAAGCATAATGGAATGGTGCAACTTCTGGACTGTGAGGACAACTACAAGGGCTATATTTTCTTCATGATTGTATTTCAAGGGTGTCCCTGAAAGGTTTTTACTAATGTAGTAGATCACATGCTCATGGTCATCATCTCCTATTTGGACGAGCACTCCTGCTACTAAAACAGTTGAGGCTGATATGTAGAGGAGATAGTCCCAGTTATAGTCAAGTGGACTAATCAACGGTGCATTGGAGAGGGCTTCTTTGATATGATCAAAAGCGGTTTGGGCATGTTTATTCCATTGGAATGGGATTTCGTGATGAAGTAAGCGAAGAAAACCATGTGCACGAGTAGTGTAATTTGGGACAAAACATCGTAAAAAGTTAGCTTTGCCCTATAGGCTCTGTAGTTGGCATAAATTCCGAGGGGGTGGAATTTTTGTGATGGCTTGGATTTTGAGGGGGTCAACGGTAATGCCACATTGGGAAACTATGAACCCAAGGAGGTGCCCAACAGTGACACAAAATATGCACTTGAGGGGGTTCAAGTGGATATTGTACTAATGACACCTTTGGAAGATGATGCGTAAATCATCGATATGCTGAGTGCGTTTCTTAGATCAAGCGGTGAGGTCATCCAAGTATGTGAGGATGATATGATCCAGATCATGAAAAATGTATGTCATGTCCCGTTGGAAAGTGGCACCGGCGTTCTTGAGGCCAAATGACATGACACAATATGCAAAGGTTCCCCAAGGGGTAGTGAATGTATTTTTGTACTGATCGGAGGGGTGAATTTGGATTTGTTTGTAGCCAGAGAAACCGTCCATGAAGGACAAAGCCTTGTGACCTACGCAATCATTGATAATTTGGTCGATGAAGGGTGTTGGAAAGTTGTCTTTGGGACATGCGTGATTGAGGCCACAAAAGTCTGTACAGACACAGATAGTGCCCTGTTTTTTGTTAACATGGATAGGTTTGGAGACCCATGACATATAGGCGATGGGGTAGATGAACCCTACATTGCGTAATTTGTCAATTTTAGTTTTGATGGCCACTTCTTTGGATGGGTGTAGCAGTCGCTGTTTTTGGTGGATAGGTGTGATATCAGGCCAGGTGTCTATGCGATGTTCAACAATAGAGGGATCAAGGCCAGGCATCTCTATGTATGACCAGGCAAAAATGTCCCAGCATTCCTGGAAGAGGGCTTTGTAGGCAATGATTTCTTCAGGAGAGCATGCAATGCCAATTGTGATTTCCTCGATAATTCCAGATTTGATGGAAATATCTATTTTAATGGTTGGGGAAATATTGGCCATATTGCCTTCCTCGAAAACGTCGGGGGAAGGGATAGGGTTATTGAACCAATCTATATACCCTGATGGGAGAAAATATTTGGTTTTGACTGTGTATATGGGGTGTTGGTTAGGAGGCGTGAAGGCTTCTTGTGAAAGAAAGAGCGCTCTGTGGTGGAGCGCGTCCCATGGGCAATCGGGGGTAGTAAACTCCTCGAGAATATCTTCATCACAGTGAAACTATCGTGAATATAGGGGATTGAGAGGAGTGACCTCAGTGAATGTCACTGTGTCATTGTCTCCTGCTAATAAAGAAGGAGGGGGTTTGATGCAAGGGGATTGCGATGGTTCACTCGACATAAAATAAATATCAAAATATTGTGGGTTAAAAATGGTAGTCGGGCATAGAATTTCCGTGGGGAAATGAATTAGAGAATTGGGGGGATTTGGGGGTAACTCCTCATATAAATCATCTAGGAACCATGGGGGTGTAGGGAGTGCCTCAGGTTCTGGTGAAAATATATGAACCATATCAAATGATGGGGTAAGGGTACTTACTGGTTCTGCTGGAGGAGGGGGGGTATGATTTTGAATAAGGGCCAGTTAGCGATGCCTGTATTCAATGATCATAAGACATTGATATGTGAAGTGAGCAAGTGATTCACATAGAGAGCAAGGACATCTCATACGTTTGTTGACTGAAGTCATGACATAATGGATGATGCAGATGGATTGGGTTCTTGCTGAAAGCTCTGGCATACAACTATTAGCGTCTGCCAGAATTGAGGTAACGCTGGACAATGGTGTGTGTAATGGCCATATTCTGAATAGACAGTGCATGCAAATTTGGTTTGCAGTCCTTTGCTACTTGTGTTCTAGGAGATAACGACAATACTGGAGGAAGCGATGAGCGGTGGTGGTGCTTGAGGGAGTTGAATGAGATTTCATAACTCGGGGAGGGATGGGAACTTGTTGGTGGGGTGTACATATTTTTCGCATAACATGCAAGTTGGTTGGACACGTGGGGGAAGTGGAGTAGTGGGCTCCTTCTTTTTCCACCTTCCCCCATCTATGGCAGGGGGGCTACTGAGTGGGGGTGTAGGTGGTATGGTGGGGGTGAGTATGGTAATCTGCATCAGGATTCCTTCTGTTTGGGGAGGGAGGGATGGTTGAGGGACCATCTCAGGCGGATGTAGATACCAAACTGGCATTGCCAGCACCATATTAGGAAGGGTAAGTGTTGCAGCTACTTGGAAAGCTTGTACACCTAGTGGGGGGTAAAATAAAGGGATTTGGGTAATGGCTTGGGGGACTGTTTCCCAAACCGAGACATGGCCCTGGGGAAGATCAGGAACAGGTCAAGCTGAATTAGTTCCAGGGGATTCCTGAGGGAGAAGTTCTGTGACTAGTGAGACGTCAGGGATAAAAGAGGCCTCGGTGGGAGGGATATTATCTTCAGTTGTCGATCTGTTGGAGGATACGACACATACTTGTGCTAAGGGATGGAGGAGTGGTGGTGCTCCTTGGTATGTCCCTAGAAAGGATGGGTCTTTAAAGATACCGAGGTCCATCTCAATGAGTGGATAGGCATCTGGATTTGTGTGGACAAAAGGGAGGATGTTTTTGATGTTGGATGAAGGGTTAGGCTTGTAATGTGATACTTCATTGATGGTAATGATCTTTTTGTTATGGGGAAACATCATGGTTCGGAACACAAAAGAGGTGATAGCCTTCATAGCATACATGTAGCTACGACCAAACAAGATATTGTAGTCTAGAGGGGCATCGATAACCTTAATGTCAATAAGAATGGTTTTTCCCCTGAGCTCGACGGAGACATTTTGGAAGAGTCCCTCGAGGGATGAGGGTCTTTCGTCATAGGCTCTTAAGGTAATGGAAGATGGTATGAGTTCGGGGGAACCAAGTTTTTTCCATACGGATTTGGACATGATACATGTGGATGCACCTTCATCAATGATGCACCGATGAACTGCAATGTTCCAAATTTTCACGGGGATTTGAAAAGCGATAAGAGAGGGGAGACGAGGTTCTCCACTGTCAAGATCAAATGTGATGAGTCGGGTATTAGCAGGGTCGACGACCCCCAGAGCAGAAAGTAAGGACTTCTGCTGAGTGGGACAAGTTTGAAGGAATTCTAATACTGACATGGTAGCCGGAGATTGTGCCAAGTCATCGACCAAACTATAATTATGATCTTCCCTAGCCTGAGGATTGTGGACATTCCTGCGTAATGGGATGTGAGGAATACAAAGGGGGATTTCTGTATTAGGGTGATGAATCATTAAAGGGGGTCTAGTTGTGACTAGGGTTGTTTATGAGGTGGTGGGAGTAGACTCTGGGGGTGTGCTATATTGACGACTATGCGTTTGTAGAAGGAATTCTTCCTCACTGGTAAGGAGGATAGTGCGATCGGTAGGAGTTCCCGTATTGGGATATTATCCCAACTGTGGTGGGGTAGGCTGCATGTATTGTTGGGTATTTATGACCCCTTGGTGTGGAATGGGGTTTTGTAGAACGGCTGGGGGTGGTTGCTGCAAATATTGTTGTGGGGCCTACGGAGGGGCAGGCAGTGATGAGGGACGTGGTCCATTCATAGAGTCTTTCATTCATTTAAAGTCAGTGATTTGGGGGCAATGGTGAGTATAGTGACCAAACTAATTGCAAAGGGAACAAGGGAAGGTGGTCTGAATATTGTTTTTGTTATTCCCCTGGAATTTGTTGTTGTTTCCCCCTTGAGGGTTTTGATTCCCCAGGTTCTGGTTTCCCCTGACAGACTGGTTCTATTGGGGTTGGTTCTGGTTTCCTCCTGGTCCGGAATTATTATTGTTTCAATTTTTCCCTTTCTTTCTGGCATTGTTCGACTGATGGGATGGATTTTCTGTATTTAGCTATTCATTATTTTGATATTGCTGAATGGGAGAGGGTTGAACAAAATTAACCCCAGCGTGTGGTTGTCCTTGTGCTAGAGCCATAGGCTATGGGGGGCCAGGAAATGGAAAGTACATATTATGTTGTGGCGATGATCCATAATGTACATAGGAAGGTGTGGCGCTTTCACTAGTGCTTAGGGTATAGGCTGAGGTAGAGGGAGTACCAACATTGGTTGGATAGGTGGGCGTATTAGGGGTGCCAGCGGGGGTCCACTTATGGGTGGAGGCAGGGAAATAGGGTATGGTTGTTTATAAGGGGGAGGAGGATAATAAGGGATTCCTCCATATGCCGATGGATATTCGGGTGTGCCATACATGGGTGGTTGTTGAGGCTATGGGTTATGGTGTGTAGTGTTACCAATCAATCCGTCTGCTGAGTGAGACATCCGAGGTTTGTCTTGGTCAAATGACACGGGTCTTGGGGCATCCAGGAGTACCGTGTATAGGTATCTAGACTGGGCGTAAATGAGTTTGAGCTGTTGGGTCTTGCTAATGTCTTCTTCTTCAGACTGGGGGAAGGTGGTGACCACATCTTTGTCAAGGAGGGAAACAAGTGATTTGAGGAACCATTTGAGACATTGTTGGGGGGTAGCATCAGCTTTGTAGAGACTATGTCACCGAGGCCACTCATGGATGTGGTCAGCAATGTGTGTGGAGGAGGTTTGTTTGAAGTCTGAGAGTAGTTCAAGGCCACTGTCATGACGAACGGGTAGTTGAAAGAAGGTCAAAAATGCTTTGGCCAAGGATTCAAAGGTCACGTGGGACCCATATTTTTCTTCTACATACCACTTAGCTGATGGGCCAGTGAATGTACATTGAAATAACCTTAATCAGATGGTATCATCCATGATGCTATTTGAAGAACACCATAGGTGAAAGGTCATGATGTGGTTGGCAGGATCGTCTCCTACTTTTCCTTCAAAATTGGGGATGTCTGAAGGGAGTTTGGTAGGCATTGCAGGCCATGTGGGGTTGTGCAATATGGGATCATTGGTGAGTTTAGTCAGATCTAGTATGTTGAGGGAATCCAAATATGGAATATGGGGTGGTGGAGGAGGATTAATTCCGGCCATAGTGTGAGTGTTCTGAGTACTTGACCCTTGGAGGGGACTAGGTGGGTTTGTACTTCCCCCTTGAGAAGAAGTTTCCCCCTGCTTTCGTGTAAAGGAGAGAGAGAGGATGGTTGACCTTGGGAATTGGACCCAAGTAAGGTGGAACCAAGAAAAGATGATCCCAAGACAGTGGCACTCACAGGGGTGTGAGAAGGTGGAGCCGATGAGTTGGCAAGACTAGGAACTCCCCCTAGAATAGGAGGGAGATTTAGCAAGCGTCTGGAACGATGGGGGTTCTATGGGTCCCCTATGATGTCCGACTAGCTAAGTGAATGCGTGTGAATGGTGGTGAGAGAAATGAATAAACAAGAGCCTTTGCTGCAATTTTTTGAACCTTCACAATATATATCCTAATTAGATGTAATCAAAAGGGCATCATACATAAAGTGATTTGATAAAGAAGCACATATGTGGATAGGTGGAGTTTGTTTGTGTGGGAGAAAAAAGAAAACAAATGCTCGTGTCCTAAAAGACGTAACGTCCTTCCTCTCAAAATAGCACTCGGCCTTCCAATAACACTCGACAGTGAGGACTGAAGCCACCAGAAGAGAAACTAGTAAAGGATGAAGTAATCAGTTATAATGAGGGGTAGAGGGGGCATATCCTGAAAGAATTGGCAATATTTCCCAATAGCCACACAAAATCCGATCAAGGTGCAATTGCAACCCACAATTGCCACCTGAGTAGATGTCCTAAAATTTGGTCACTAGGTACCTCGGTGAAAGTGCGACATTTAGATTTTTGGCCTAAGAAATGGGTCACGGGTTGGATCCCGTCCAAGAGGTGGGTGCCTCAAGGGGGGACACATAGAACAACCAGACCTCAGCCTTCAACCCTTCATGGGTATCTCCCTGCCTTATGGTGTTAGGAACACTTGAATTGGAGGATTTAAACTTCCCTATTTGACAACTTCTAGTGTTTTGAAAATGTGAGAACCAGATAACAGGGAGTTATTTGGATGCCTATCCCCAAAATCCTACCTAGACTAAAAACTTTCTTTTGGCACCTCCTGTGGAGGAAAGCTTAGTGAGTTTTTAGAATTTTTTTAGATGTGGTTGTTTGAGAGATTGGGGGTGTGAGTCAATCTCATTGAAATTATGTGGGAGTGGATAGTTTCGTCAAGAAAAGGGTGGGGTGTTTCATAATCCCTTTGGATGAAACTTACTTCAACCTCCACATTTCGAGATGAAAATTATGTGAGTGAGAAGTGACTTTTGTGTGTGAATGAGTGAAAGTGTGCCAATATTTTTAATAAATTAGGTGTCACCTTGCTGCATGTGGACTTCGCTTGGTCCTTACAAGTCTTTGATTACCTAATTAACTAAATTTCATTGGTACAACCTTGCGGAATTTTAAAGTCCCTAGGAAACTAGCATGTGGACATGTGGGTCCTTTACTGTTCCTTTAACTCCCTAATGTGATTTAATCTAAGAAAGATTTGAAACTATCCTAGATTGTGAACATGTGGGCATGCATGGGCCCATTACAAAACCTTTAAACTTCCCTAGTGATTTAATCTAAGAAAGTAAATTTCAACATTATCCTATCTTTGTAGCATGTGGGCATGTATGGGCCCTTACAATTTTAAGATGTGTTTGAAAAATAAACTAAGAGGAGTCCCGAGGGGGGTTGTTTTCCTCTCTTAAAGTTTTGTCTTTTTAAGGGAGATGAAATTGTCCCTCAACCTCTTTCTGATTCTTAAGATCACTTTGGAGCGCGAGAGAAGAGCATACTTAACGATTGATATCCAATTTCTTGTCCCAATGCAAGTTTTAAATGTGATGTAGAATGATTCCAACTTATGTTTTAGTCAAAGCAAGCCATCCATGTGGTGAAATAAAAACAAAAAGAGGAAAAATAATGATTTTTAACCCCTAACTGCCTATGTTTTGATTAATCCCTTTATATGAAGAGGGAATATAAGTGTGGTGCAGATTACAATATGAATGGAATCAATTTTAAGAAGACTATGGGCCCTCCACAGATCACAAAAAGATTACAATGTGTATTTTTCTGCACAGGTGTGTGGGTCTCAGAATAGATAGAGGCGCTCTGAGCGCCAATTCATGAACTAAAAAAGACTTTGGGTGCAGGTGCACAAAAGGTGCTGAGTAATACAGTGGTTTTGGCGCACGTGCGCACGATGCGCGACTATGGGCCAATAAACCTACGCACAACTGTCACATGGCCGTGAAGAAAATTTCAGATGGAATTCTCTCAACTCAGCTTTGAATTTGATGTTTTGTAGGTCGGCTTGGGCCGGTTATGGTACCTGCAGGTTAAATAAACAAAAGGAAGAGCTAAAATAACCCAAATGGGGTAGGAAATTGATACCTTTCCCTGGTGGAGTCGCCAATCTGTTGCACCTCTTTTTGTCACCTAAATGAGCAAAACAAAGGTGCTTACAAGCCTAGTTGGGTTAGCAAGGCAAGACAATAGTAAAGGAAAGGGTTAGAAGAACAAAGCATAAAATACTAAGCTAAGAATTAAACTAAGAATGATAAAAACAATTAAACTAGAGTGCATAAGGACATAAGAACAAGAAATAAACAAGACTCATGACTCATGTCACCAATGGAAAGGATTGTATTAGTGAAAAGAGAGCACCAAAGAGAAAGTGATACATTGGGTCCCTGCTTCCTCCAAGGGAGGGCTCTTGGACCCCCAAATTTTGAGCTCTTCTTACAAAATGAGGAACTAGAATGAAATGGTGAAGAGAATCCAAATCACATTCACTCAAGAGGTGATATGAATGGCTAAGTGCAATGGTGCTATCATACTCTTGATGAGGAAAGAGGGTCCTCCAAGAGAATATCAATAGAATAACAATACAAATGAATACCTTGAAGATGTAGTGCACCCATGGTCTCTTTTTATAGCATAAATTTGAGGTTTTATCCAACCATCTTTAAGTGTGAACAAGGGGCTGTTTAGGGCACTTTTAGGTCTTTGACCAGCCACCCAGCCAGATTCAACCAAGATTTGGATGTCAAATCGACTTGGAAGCTGAACCAGAAGTGGGTGGGATGCCAACCAATATCATAAATGCGCCGTTCTAAGTTGTGCGCGGCTTTTTGCGTCCACAGAAGCGCATTGGGCGCATGTGCTCTTTTCTAGCATTTTTGACTGGCACACGTGCACACGCTGCCTGTATATCCTTAGCACATGTCAATTTTATAACTGGTTGTATAGTTTTGAACCTTTTGGAAATGATTTTCTGGTCATTTTTGGTCCATGGGTGAACTAATAGCTGTTTGAAGATGATGGATTCCTGTAACCATTTGCGGATGAAATTTCAGTGATAACACATCTCCCTAAAGTAACAACATTGGTACCCACCCTGGTATCTATGTCCACCAAACCTTCCCAATAATATACTACCAAACACAATAAAACATTGAGTACCAATTTTTCATGCGCCATTTGCTCACAATTTGGCCATTACACCCACCATTGTTTTGCTCTACCTGATTCTAGGACACATTGCAGTAGTTTGTCAAACATCCTTGCCTGAACCCAAACCAATAGTACCACAACCAATGGCACCCACGGATGCCATTTCTGAGGGTAGTATGGGGAGGAAAACTCATGGGAGAAGCCTAATCCAGATGAGAGTTCAACGAAAATCTCATTCTCAAAATGTTTCCCGTGATCAGAGACTAGTTGTAGTGGCACTCCAAGCAGGTGGTGCTCATGCTTTGTTGGCGAAAAGCTGACATTTGTCACATCGTTTCACTGCGTGGATATAATCATGAAACAATGTAGGCTAGAAGTAACCGACGCGAATGATTTTCTGATCAATGGACATCCCTGAGAGGTGGCCCTCACAAGTACCGTTGTGGCAGTCGTTTAAGACGCGATCGACCTCGTCGATAGTCAAGCATTGACATAGTACAATTTCCAAATAAACCTATCTAAAATCATCTTGAACATAATCTTGAAAATATTTTCTATGGGGTGTGGAATGAAATGAAGCCCCTAAATATACTACCCAAGACTCAATAGTATTATCTAAAGAAATAATCGAAGCATCTTGTAACACATAACCTGCTACATTTGTTTCCTATTTTTTTATCCTACTGTCCATCTCTTTGTTTCTTTAGAGCTCTACAGTATTTATTCATATTTCATTTCTTCCCACAATTATAGCACTCTATCTTTCCTAGTCTAGGTTTAGATATGCCCTTCCTAGAATTCCCATGGTTCCCTGGACTCTTTCCCCTTTCCTTTTGTCTTCCTCTTTTCTCCATGGTCAATGCATTACATGATGTCTCACTTGTAGTTTTCCATCACATTTCTTTGCTACGGATAACAAAAATAACATCTTCAGATTTCATAGTGTTTGAACCAGAGACATAGTTACTTACAACCATGACCAAGTTGTTCCAGTTTTCTAGAAATGAGCACAAGATTAAAAGAGCCTTAACCTCATCATCAAAGGTCAATTTTATAGAAATTAGTTGATTAGTAACCATATTAAATTCATTTAAATGATTTGCAACATACCTACCTTCTGACATCTTCATATTAAATAATTTCTTCATTAGAAATACCTTGTTGGAAGTCGAGGGATTTTCATATATTTTAGCCAATGCGTTCATCGGATCCTCCATTGCCTTTTCTTTCAAAATATTGAAAGCCACCGATGCTTCCAGACATAGCCGTATCTTTCCTAGTTCCTTTCTATCAAGAAGCTCCCATTCATCATCCTTCGTGGTCATTGACTTCTTTGCTATTCTACTCAATGGTAGGAATAGATCCTTTTAATATAAATAATCTTCCATTTGCATCTTCCATAACTGGTAGTTTTGGCCATTAAATTTCTCGACACTAAACTTTCCATATTCCGCCATTTCTTCCAGTCGAACTAGGAACCTTCTTTTCCTACGAGTTACCTTTGGCTTTGATACCAGTTGTTAGAAAAACAAGATCACAAAGCAATAAAATAAAACAAATGCGAAAATAAAACATAGAAGATACATAATACAATAGAGACACATATATACATGGTTCACCTAGTGTGGGCTACGTCAACTAGAGAAATTTCCAGGTCCTTCCTTTGTTATTATCTAGAAAATGAAGGGATACAACCTACATCACACCCTCTGTAAATTCCTCTTCTTTCTCTCATAGTATCCTCTCTCACAATACAATATTCACTTTGATCCACAAACGCAATACAATTCCCTCATACAAAAAAGAGGGTTACCTTCTAAGGAATAATCCCTAACATAACTTCTACCATTATATATGCAACCTTATAATGAATGGTCTAGATTGACTATGAATTTACAATATTTTACAAGGCATTGTTTCCCAAAACATTGCTTCGGGGGCGCTACCCCCAAATCCCCTGTCAGGGCGATGCTCCATTAATTATCGCTACCCCCTAGACCCCCCGACGAAAATATTGGGGGTGAAATCCCCCCCACACCCCCCGTTAGGAAATGGGATCCAAACACGAATGAAACAAACCTATGAATAAGGAAGATAATTAGGCTCGACAACCAACCTTTTTCTAGGTCATAATTACATGTATGTAATGTAGGGAATAACTTCATAATTTTTTTGCACCATGCTTTTCCTTGAAAATGGGAAGGTTGTCACGGTCGACCAACTTACACAGCATGAATCCTGTCCTTTAGTGAATTTGGATAGCTTCCTCCCCCTCATAGGGGCACATTTAAATATATCGCCAATTGTACAAGTGGTTCTAGGAATATTACAAGGTCCATCTCTTTTGGGAACTTATCAAGGAGATCCACCTCTTCTAATACCCTCATATTATTCCCACGTGTGCATGATCACTTTGGTCATAGTAGAACCAACCAATCGGTCCCCTCCTAAAACAACCACACCTCATGATGTCCCTAATATATTCATACTAACATCTCTTCTAGAGACTTCCCCTGTGAATGAATAGCCACCAGTTTGGCACACTCTTCCTAAATCCCTAACCCAAATAACATTATTCTATCCACCACTTGGAGTAACAACTTATTAGGTAATAGATACCCTTACCCTTCCCTACATGGTAACACCTATCCCTATTTTGTATCTTGACCCACCATATATGGTACTAGTACCATCAATCCCTCTTCAAACAATTGCATTACCCATGCAGACCTTGGTTAAACCTCCATCACCTCAACCTAGTCACATAGTTGGGGGAAAGGATACCAACACCAAGGGTAAGAATAAGAAATTTGGGGGCAACACTCAATCCACTCCTTGAGTACAATCCCCATGCACTCTTTTCCACACTCAAGGTCACCCTACGAATTTGTGCCCTACCCTTTTGGAATTATGAAATATTATCCATATTGTTGCACCTCTTTTATCACCTAAATGAGAAAAACAGAGGTGCTTACAAGCCTAGTTGGGTTAGAAAGGCAAGAAAGAAGTAAAAGAAAGGGTTAGAAGAACAAAGCATAAAATAATAAGCTAAGAATTAAACTAAGAATGATAAAAACAATTAAACTAGAGTGCATAAGGACATAAGAACAAGAAACAAACAAGACTCATGCCACCAATGGAAAGGATTGTATTAGTGAAAAGAGAGCACCAAAGAGAAAGGGAGACTTTGGGTCCCTTCTTCCTCCAAGGGAGGGATCTTGGACCCCCAAATTTTGAGCTCTTCTTACAAAATGAGGAACTAGAATGAAATGGTGAAGAGAATCCAAAGAACATTCACTCAAGAGGTGATATGAATGGCTAAGTGCAATGGTGCTAACATACACTTGATGAGGAAAGAGGGTCCTCCAAGAGAATATCAATAGCATAACAATACAAATGAATTCCTTGAATATGTAGTGCACCCATGACCTCTTTTTATAGCATAACTTTGAGGTTTTATCCAACCATCTTTAAGTGTGAACAAGGGGCTGTTTAGGGCACCTTTAGGTCTTTGACCTACCACCCAACCAGATTCAACCAAGATTTGGATGTCAAATTAACTTGGAATTTGAACTAGAAATGGGTGGGAGGCCAACCAATATCATAAATGCGCCGTTCTGAGCTGTGTGCGGGTTTTTGCATCCACAGTCGCGCATTCGGCGCATGTGCACTTTTTCAACGTTTTTGACTGGCGCACATGCGTGTGCTGCCTATATATCCTTAGCACATGTCAATTTTATAATTGGTTGTATAGTTTTGAACCTTTTGGAAATGATTTTTTAGTCATTTTTGGTCCATGGGTGAACTAATAGCTGTTTGAAGATGATGGATTCCTGTAACCATTTGCGAACAAAATTTCAATGATAATAGATGCCCCCTAATGGATGAGGTTAGGAGCATACGTATAGCCAAAATTCATCAATTTTTATTCTACTGAGAGTACCATTGTAAGAAAGAGTGATAGTGAGAGTATCAAGAGTGACCCATTGGATGGAGAGGGGAACCTGTAGGAACCAACCTTTCACAAGGTGTGAAAAATAAATTGTGTACAAATGAGGCGGGCATGCCCCATGCTCATGTCATGTAACTCAAAAATATGTGTAAGACAGTAACTGAAGTGGTGTGTTGGTGAAGATGACTGCAATGCCCTCGGAGGCGTGTTGATAAGAGCAAAGGACAATTCTGATGAGGAACAATACTCTGACAAGTAGGCAATGACACCTATAGGAAGTATCAAGGATTCTGCGGGCATTGATAGCCCAACAAATTTCAGAGGTCTTCGAAAAATATAAAAACAATTGCAATAGGTGCAAAGTAAGACCCACCGTTAACATGAGAAAGTGTTGAAGTTGAATGTTATGGGGGTCAATGACAACAGAGAGCAATGATGGTTCTCCCTATGCCGTCTGAGACTCCTCATTGTAAAGGTAATGAGAATCAAGATACTGTCGCCCTTCTGGAAACTGTGCTGATGTCGAAAAAAAGGGAGACGCGACTCCAAGAAGAAAAGGGCTTCATGAAATCCACTGGGTGAGATCAAGAACTGAGGAGGTACATGGATGATTTCAAGATGTGTGGAGACTCAATACTTCCCTTGGCTGGGGATATATGTGAAGTATAAGTGGCAACAAATGTACAATTAGGTCGTGTGTCAGGGGGACAACTAGACGTGGGATAGGTTGTGCCAGAGGCGGGACAAAGTGAACAAACTCAGAGAGAAGAGGTAGGTGGCCTGTGGGATACTCGAAGTTTATGGATGATGTCAACAAGAGTAGGTGATAAGGAATTCCCCAACCAAGGGCGACATGGGTTGAGTTTTCCAAAAAGGAAAAAGGTCGCCGAAGGTGACGACAAAAATCTATGTAAAATGCTGGAAACAATGACTTAATTACAAAAAGAATTAAAAAATAAGTTGGGATAATAATGCAGATACAGAAACGGGTGCCCCAGTGTAAGATGGATTGGCCTGAGGATGGCGCAAGTTGGTTGGAAAACAAGTGGAGGGTTGGGGCCCCATAGGTGGGTTTCTGTATTAGAGAAATGTATGGAGGTCAATCCGCAGATGGGCAAACTGATGGTGGATGAAATGGATGGTAAATGATGCTACGGGAGTGTAGTCAAAATAAAACCGTGAGAAATTACCCTGGGAGTCCGTTGGGTAGGCTAGAAAAATGAGGAGAAGAAGTATGTGGCTGATTCACGACATGATGTAAGATTATTGGGACTCCCATCTCTAAATGGTGAGAACAACATGAGTGTCAAAGTTCCTGGGGGGAACGATGAATGGGACAACTCATGTGGGTGAGAGTGCTACTAGGTGACAGTACCGAAATGCAGTGGAGTGGATGGTATTGCAGAGTTGGATAGGGGGATCCTAGAGGTAAAAATCAGAGGGTGTGACTGGGAAATGCATCTTTATATTCAGAGGGAATTACTACATGCAAGTGTCAATAATATACCTGGAAGTATACTGCTGGTTTGTAATGATCAAGTACCTGCACACATGAAAACAAATACTCGACGTGAACAATATCTAAAGAGAAATATCATATAGTGGTTATTCAATAATGTCAGCATGCGTACCTGATTGGAATATGAGAAAAAATGGCCTCCAGGAGCTAAGGATGAAAAGTGGCCCGGGGACTATCATGAGGTAGATGATGGGGTGCTGATCCCGTGGCTAAAGACGGATCAAAAAATGGATGCTAGGAGCTTCCAGAACCGAGTCTAGAAGTTTTGGAAAGATGGACTATATATAGCTGTAGGGCCCACAATGCCACCTCATTTGTACCTGTTGTGTTATTGAGTGGACAAGAGAGTTTAGAGGAGTTTTGGAGATTCCTGGAGATTGAGGCAGTCGATTTAGGACCAACGAGCTTTAGGTTAGTTGTCGTATCATCCTGCATAGAATTAGGGTTTCTATTTTTGGGCAGGGCTTGTACGGAGGGATGTACAGTGGTTTTTGTAGGTGTGGCCCCCCTAGTGCGCGGGCATAAGGTGGGAATTTCGCACTCGATGGGAAGAGTGGCATCAACCCCATGGACTAGATGAAAAGCTGTGAAACCAGTGGTAGTTTTGACTGCCATGCGATACGCCCATAGCGCGGAAAATAACATATGATGCCAATTGGTCTTATGTTTGTTAACCATGCGCTGCAACATGGTTTTGAGGACTTTGTTGACTGCTTTGACCTGTCCATTTGA
>SNQJ01S0184061.1:1535-18915 GCA_010110895.2 Picea sitchensis | reverse complement strand
TTTTAATTTAATTAATGTATATTATATAATATAAAACCTTTATAGCCAACATCCCCCTATAAGTATATATGTTATGGTTCTTCCTTGTAAATTGGTGACAAAAATTTCCCATATAGGGCTTGCATGTTGGCTTATGCTCCAATGCATGGCTCATGAACCATAATGTCATGGAGCATGGATCTTATAGATTGTTTAGTGATATAGGGATGGTTCTTGTGACCTAAGACATAATGAACCCAACCCAAACACAACGCAAGGCGATTTGGAAAGAGGGGCGCCCACCCACATGAAGAGCCATAATGAAAATGACTACACAATGGAGCACTAGGAAAGAAGACGAGCCGGATGTCGGATAAGGAGAAATTTTGGCTTCGACTTAACTTTTTCAAGATGGCCTGGGCAACGCTGGGCACCGAAATGCAACGCAAGGTGAGTTGGAAAGAGGGGCACTCACATCAGAAATCATAATGAAAAGGAGGCAGGGCACCCAAACGCAATGCAAGATGAGTTGGCAAGAGGGGCACCCACATGAGGATTCATAACAAAAATGAGGGAGGGCTCCAAAATGCAACGCAAGGATATTTGGCAAGAGGGTCTCCCACATAAGGAATCATAACAAAAACTAGGTAGGGCGACTAAATGCAACAAAAGGATAGTTGGCAAGATGGGAGACCACATTAGGAGTCATAACGAAAACAAGGCAGGGTGCCTAAAGGCAAGGCAAGGCAAGTTGGAAAGAGGGGCTCCCACAAGATAAATCATAAAGAAAACGAGGAAGGGCACCCTAACATAATGCAAGGAGAGTTGTGAATAGGTGTTCCCACACACATGAATATTCGTAACAAAAACGACCACACAAGGGAGAACTAGGAAAGAAGATGAGCCAGATCTGAATAAGGAGAAATTTTGGCTTCGACTTAACCTTTTTAAAATGACCTGGGAAAGGCTGGGAGCCCAAAGACAAGGCAAGGCGAGTTGGCAAGATGGGCACCCACATTAGGATTTGTAACGAAAAGGAGGAAGGGTACCCAGATGCAACACAAGGCGAGTTGGAAAGAGGTGTGCCCACCCACATGAAAGACACGAAAAGAACCACACAAGGGAGCACTAGGAAAGAAGATGAGTCAGATGTCAGATAAGGAGAAATTTTGGCTTAGAACTAACTTTTTCAAGACGACTTGGGAAAGGCTAGCGCCCAAACGCAATGAAAAGCAAGTTGGAAAGAGGGGCACCCACATGAGGAATCGTAACAAAACGGAGGCAAGGTGCCCAAACGCAATGCAAGGTGAGTTGGAAAGAGGGGCGCCTACCGACATGAAGAGTCATAAAGAAAATGGCCACACAAGGAGGCACTAGGAAGGAAGTCGAGCTAGATCTTGGATAAGGAGAAATTTTGGCTTCGACTTAACTTTTTCAAGACTACCTCTACAAGCCTGGGCACCCAAACACAACATAAGGTGAGTTGGAAAGAGGGGCACCCACATGAGGAATTGTAACGAAAAGGGGGTCGAACACCCAAATGAAACGCAAGTCGAGTTGGCAAGAGGGCCATCCACATGAGGATTTGTAACAAAAACGAGGCAGGGTGCCCAAACGCAACGCAAGACGAGTTGGAAAGAGGGCCTCGCAAATAAGGAATTGTAATGAAAATTAGGTAGGGCAGCCAAATGCAACATAAGACGTGTTGGAAAGAGGGGAGGCCACATGAGGAATCGTAAAAAAAAAAGGAATTGTGCCAAAAGGAAAGGCAAGGAGAGTTGGCAAGAGGGGCGCCAATAAGAGGAATCATAATGAAAATGAGGCAGGGCGCCCAAACGCAACGCAAGGCGAGTTGGCAAGAGGTGCGCCCACTCGCATGAAGAGTCATAATGAAAAATGACCACAGAAGGGAGCACTAGGAAAGAAGACGAGTTGGATGTCGGATAAGGAGAAATTTTGTCTATGACTTCTGACATTCTAACATTCTTCCCCACAGACATTCTTCTAATGTTTTCTGACATTCTTTTCCATAGACATATACTGATAATTATATTATAAAATTTAGTGGTGTATAATAGAATATCTATTATATTTTTCTATTATAAGAGATGAAAAAAAACCTTTTTTTTTGTTCTCCAAGAAGACCTTATACCCTTTTTGAACTGTCATTGTTATAGAAAACTTGTTGCAACATTCATAAAGTGAAACATATTTATAGATTTTATAACGTCACAATTCTGAAGATATTTTGCCAAGCCAATGTTGAATTTGTAAAATAGTGGGTGACCATTCGGGGAGGGGAACCTAATGTCCACACCCTCGCAAGTGAGACGGACATAAAGTCACAATTCTGATGACTTTGACCAAATCAATGTTGACTTTTTTAGATAGTGGGTGATCGTTTCGGGGGGGCAACCTAATGTCCACACCGTCGCAAGTGCAATGCACATTTGATGGTCTCAATAGTGAAATATTTTGAACTTCATCTCTCTTGCAATGATTTGAAAATTATGTCACAAGTGCAATGATATTGGGCAGTATGGAGAAAAAAAAAAAATCCTCTATTTTTCGACAGTATGGCCAATGTTTTCCATAGCGTCGCAATTAGATCGTCGTAATTTTTCCAATGTGTAGTAGTGTATGATTTACTCATTATTCTCCCTACCCCCACCCCCACTCTCACCTTCATACCCTCATATATGATGATGCAAGTGAGGGATAACGAGTAAAACATATTAGTTTTTACTCATTATTTCCCTCCATCCCTAGTCTCATCCTATATTTTACTGATTATTCTTGAAGAGTGGGACATGAGCATTGTCCTATGATTTGGTACACTAAGGATGAGTCTCCTTATCCAAGATATGCTACAAACCCAATTTATTGGGCTATAAAGGAGCTAATTATAAGGCATGCCATCCATGCTTGTGGCGTTAGACCATGAGACATGCCCTTTGGTTATAATCTTTGATTTAGGAGTGCAACATGGTTTTAATTAAAAGGTTTGTCACATCATGGGTAGGTATTTTATCCCAATAAATGATTATGGGATACAATTTAATGTCTTAGGCACTATACAACATTTCCAAGAAATAATGTGAGGTTAAAACCCGATGCCATAGGCTCTGCATTTTTCTTCTATGGTTTCATGTGGTCCATGAATATGGGCCCATACCACAAGTTCACTTTGGTAGAAATATTAAATAATTTAAATAATACTCTTTAATATGAAAAATACATTAATATAAATGTTAAGGTTCTCAAATCTAACATGTACATTTCACATCATTGGATTTGATAACATTTTTAATTTAAAGGAAAAAAAAAAAAGTAAACATTATAAAAAACATTTACACATAGATATAGATTATCTTCTACATATTAAATTTTTTTTTATATTTAAATATTGTCATGTTCATTATATACAACATCATAGTCACAAATATAGCTATTAGTTTTTTCAATATATGTCTTTGATGCTTTGAAGTTGTTATAAATGCTTAAATTCCTTTAGGTCTTTTTATAAATTATATTTCCATTTTATGTTTCTATAGCTTATGAACTTTCACATTCATGGATTTTCAAAGGATATCTATCGAGGTGAGATGTCGAGAAAAGAGTCTCCAAATATGCCTCACAAACGCTCTATTCTATCCAATGAAGGAGGAAGAGGAACTTCGTCTTTGAATGAGACATCGAGGATGTCGGACACCCATATCTCAGCAAGGCAGGGAAGCTTGGGAGGGGCAGCTAGTGACCAAAGGCAATCTAGTTAGATGAGGATATTATCAAATCAATCGGTGAATAGATCCTCCAGACAAAGTGATCAAAATAGTGTTATGGATGCATATTTCTTAGATAGGTTGCACATTGATACTCCAACACCGGAGAATGTAGAGAATACATCATGACAAGAAAATATGTTTGGTAAAAAAAAATTATTTTGTATTTATGTGTATTTATGTTTATGTTTTATATATGTATTTTTTATTTTTTTTTCTTAAGTTTTTTTTTGAATGTTGAATGTTGAATGTTGTATTTAGTTTCAAATGTGTATTTATGTAGAGGATGAGTTTAATGAGAAAAAATATAATGAAAGAGATAATGGTTATCATGAAGATTCAAATGTTGGTGAAGAGGGTAAAGGTGGATTCAAGGGACGTTATCAAGAAACAAAGGATTATATGCCTACGTCCACCTATCCCTCATGTGTTGGTGATGAGCTTCCTTGGGAAGGGTATGCTGAAGAAATGACCCTCAAACAATTCTCAAGTGTTAAAAGTAGACTGCAAAATGACTTGAGGTGCTTGGATCTCCCTCGAGAGAGTAAGAAAATCTTGGAGATTGTTTTTCATTCATTGTAGAAATTTATGGATGCATATCAAAAGATGGGTCCAATGACTGATAGTTTTATCGATTTGATGAGCATAATAAAGTCTCAGGTGATGGGCCCTGATAAATGGGACGTAGTAAAAATTAGAGTTTCAAAAGAAGATGCAATTTCTATGTTCAATTTCAAAGAGGGGCCAAAGAAAAAGAGGTTGAAGGTGCAATTTTTTAAGAACCCCAACATAGCATGACATATTTATAATAGATTTTTGGCATCATATGGGAATTTTCCATGGAATGATTAGATTTCACATTACTTTTCTAGACTCTCTTATGCAGAGTTTTTCATGGGCATGCACCGTGATTATACCAGTCTACCGTCCAATTATTATGGGATTGGTAAAGGACAAACATATGATCGAAAAGGGCCATATCAAAATGCAACATTAAAGAGGCCTCCATAAACTTTGGTATCTCATCCAAAAGGGGAATTTTACTCACATTCAGAGATGTCAGCTACATTGGATGTTGGAAATGAGGCTAGGAATGCAACAAGAGAAAAATTAGGATCGTTTTTTTTATGGTGTTGATGTTGGTTTGAACTGTCAAAGAGATGAAGCCAATTTTGTTTACAAAACAAATGAGGAGATAGATTCCATGTCCATAGAAGATATATGGGAGTATGGAAAATTTGGTCATAATGGTTGGAAGGAGTTAATTCATAATGATGAACCGAACACTAGATTGGTATGTGTTACAGTTAGTAAATTTTTCATGCATTTGAGGATAGTTTTATTGTAGTTCTAGATCTAGATACATATCATTGTATCTTTAGAAATAATTGACTTGATATCGTCATTAATTGCAGTTTGGTCATATGTTAAATGAATATCTAGTAAATAGGGGTCTTGATTCATCGATTTTAAATTTGGATGGGTTGAATCAAGTATGTGTTTAAAAATATCCACATATGCACACTTTAGTTGTCCAATATTCATAACTTGTTAAATAATCAACATACATGAAATTTATTTTTTTGTATTAATGTTGACACATTGAACTCTAAAATTCTTAGTTTTATTGTTCACAGATTCGTATTCCATCTCCCACTACTTGGGAAGGCTTGTCTCAATTCTCATTGGGAAAGTTTGAAGAGGGTGGGAGTTCATAGGTATCATTACATGTTGAAAACAAATTTAATTATATATGAAAATTGCAATGTCATTTAAATTATTAATTTAAAAGAAAAATGTATTACAATATATAATTTATTGAATCTTAGGGTATGGTGGGTAAGACTATGACTCAACCAACCATGAGAATGTCATCCTCTTGTGTGGTTAATGATATTCAGGTTGGAACATCACAGGCATTACATGTTTCAAAATTTAAAACTACAATTTAATGTGTTAAAATCATTTAATTTTAATTTTCAAATTACAAATTTGAAATGTGTTATAGGGAAATGTGGTGAAGAGAGTGCATGAGAATGCGCTTGAAGAGAATGTGGAGAAGAGAATGCAGGAGATTTGGATTGAGGTGGATGCATCCATACTAGAGAAGGATGCATCTATTCATGATGATGCTTAAATGTGTGTACATTAGACATTAGTGAGTTTTAGTTTGTTTTTATGTTGTGCCTTTTATATATAAGTGTTCAATCTTATTTGTGTTGAATATGCTTATTTATTTTTTTGACTTTTTTCAAATTTTTGTTTGATCAGGTCATAATAGTTATTTCCTCTCACCTCTCTTTCCTTCACTATTTCAACCCTAGTGTGGTATCCTCACACCTCTTTTCTCCTCTCTCTTTCACCTTTTATTGAATGTTGTGCTCTCATGGTAATTGTTGTCACTATCCCTTCCCTACTTAAGGAAAAATTTTAACCTTTGTTTTGTAGGAACATAGATTTTGTGGGTATTAAGATCACCATGTTGACACCTCTTATGTCTTGGAAAGGTTAAGAATTTTCAGAGAACATAAAAATTTGAAATCGTTATGTGACATTCCTCTTATGAAACAAGTATTTGTATCATTTTTTATTTATTACATTGTTCTTTTCAATGTTGTATAGGTGTACTAAGTGAATTGTGACATTTGCCTAGTATTTTTAAAATTTGGGTCATTTTTCTTCCATTTATCTGTTTAATTAGCTCATTTTTTTTTCATTAGCAATTCACACATAGTAATCTATCAAGAAATTATTTATTTTCTTAAAACCTCTTGCTCCTTCTCATAGCTAGTTTTCATCGAAGTTGAAATTCTTGCATTTCATTTTCCTCTTGCATGGTTTAAAGAGTCAATTCGAAACTCCATCAGTTTCACGACCACTCCTTTGAGTAACAACAACCTAAAATTAAGCGCGAATTAAAATTTATCTAGGAACTTTTCTAGGGCTCTTCAAACCCATCTTAGCTTACATGTAGATCTTTGGAATAGGATTGTGAGAATAACTTTCCAAAGATGCTAAAGAAACATAAATCTTTGAGTTAGGGAGTGAAATTCAGTTGTTATATCACTGACTTTGGGAATCCCTTCTAACCCAAGGGTCAAGCACGAGGTCGCATTGGGGCCAAAAGAGTAATCAACTCTTCTTTTTTGGTCTTGGTGTCCATTTTTTACTGTCCCCCCTCTGCTTTGGTATAGTAGGTAGTACCAAAGAGGCAATAATATTTTAGACTTCCTACCCAAGGTGACAAGATAGGGAAGGTGTCGTTGTATCTGGGATTGACGTTGGCTAGACTCACTTGGAGTCCTTGGAGGGTTTCCCACTACTCGGTGAGGTAACTTTCACCAAGGCGTTAGTTCGTTAAGAAGGTTGTCAGCATAACTTTCTCACCCACTGAAACTCAACCCCTTCGTGCATCAATCCTACAATGTTGGATTATGTCACCAACTAGCGCTTCTTTGTGAGAAGGTTTTTTTTTGCATGCTTGACTCTTAGATTAATTAGCGTGTGCTAGATAATACAAGTGTGAAAGAGTAACACTGTGGTAATCATTATTAGCTTACTATGATACCAACAAGATACTAGTAATGAAGTAGAACCATTGTACTAATTAGTGCTATAGCTTGATAGAACATTGCTTATGAATATCCAATTTCATAGACTATTCCTAAATATTGATTAAAGATAGAGCATTTTAACTGTAATTTTAGAGTAATTCATCCTTTTGATTTATCTTTTCTTTCAAAGAGTTCTAATATTAATGAGAAAACATTTGTGTGTAATTAATGGCTAACATTTGTTTTAACCTTCTATAAATTACATAGAGAATTACTATTTCATCATTTCCTACTAGCTTCCATTAATTTTTACATGTAAAGAGTTAAACTTGTCTATTGTGATTGCACCTATTTTAGTTGGATTTCATTGCTCTTTGCATCTATTTTTCTACTCCCCAACCAAAATGAATTCTCATTGTTGTCCTAAATATTCCCTGCTTCATTATAGAAACAACTTTTGTTGTGTATCTATGCACAACATATTTTGTACATGAAATATTTAGTTTGCAAGTTCATCAATGCCCCATGACTAAGTTAAGAGTGGTTAGTTGTTCATGATTCATCACTAAGTTAGTGGAGTGATGTTAGTTCTATGCATTAATGAATCACCACTAATGTAGAGGAGAGTTATTAGTATGAGACTCGTATTAGAAAGGGACCCCCCTCCTCACTTGTAATTCATTCACCCTACTATCAATATTGTCAAATTGTGTTTCTTAATTTGAGTACCATGTACATGGAGATGTCTTCATCCATATTTTAGGATTTATAGGTGCATTTCAAACCTTAGTTGTGCAATTTCCCCCATCCATTTTTTTAGGATTTATAGGTGCATTCCAACTCAAAAGAACACATGGTTTAGAAAAAATCATCAAAATCATAGGTTTAATGACAAAGATATCGAAGATTGAAAATATTCTATTTTTAGGTATTCTTGTGACAACAACGGGTATATTTTTGTGCTTTCAATAGATTATTTCGTTGGTTTAGTTTTTCCATTGTAAAATACATCTTATGAGCTTTGAAACGATATATTATATACTTTATGAGGAAGAAGTTATCATTGTTTCAATATTGGGTAAGTATGGCAAAAGAGTTGAAATAGTTGCAACAAAATTTCATTGAGCAATAGAAGAATATAAGAGACTAGCTAATATGAGCCATAATAGAAGGGTATTTAATAAGAAGAGATGAGTACCAAAAGATATGCATATTCTATATGAGTTGCAGAAGGAATCTTCCCACATTGCTTCACATCTATGACATCAACGCTTGCAACTATCATTGGTATGAAAGGAACAATAACTAAAATATGAGGAAGAGGAAGAATATATAGCTACAAAGATTGAACCTCCTCCTATATATGATCAATCTCCTTGTGAAGAGGGTTTAGAAGACTCAATAGGTTCAAAACATCTCCCAAATTCTCCTTCAAGAATATCTTCCTCCTTGACGAATCTCTAATTGTATGAAATGATGAATATACCTATAAATGGGATCAAAATGAGAATGTAATCGTTGAAAATGTTGAAGATAAAACAAGCATTAGAAAAAGTGTTGTCCAATATGAGCCTCCTCTCATAGATACGTACACGGTGTCACTATATAGATACACTAGAAAGAAACCACAAATATCAATATGGTGATAGTGGAATCCATAGGTCCCAACATTTCATCGGGAAGTGACTAATTATGTCTAGCTTTGAGGTAAAAGGCCCTAACAAGGGAGTGATTGGCGTGGTACTAAGTCAGTAGTGTGTAGTATATGGTTTTGTCCCATTGTAAAAACACTTCAAGTTCTTAGTATATTTCTTTTAACCCTTAGGTTTTCCATCGATGATTTTGTTTCCCTTTAGTTTCTTATTTCCTTTGTCCTTACTATTCATTGTAAAGGCACTTTTGGATTCTTTTCTATTGCTTATAAACTATTTATTGAATCTGTCCTTTTTTAATAATTGTCTGCACAACTTAAATGTAATGTTAGTAATCTCCTTGGTGACATTTAAAGTTTCAACAAAATTTTGAAAAGGAGATAAACTCTTCAAGGTAATCACTACCAAATCTTGGACTTGAAGAAACTTATCATTTGTTATGGACAACTTTATTAACATCATAGCATCTCTATTGTTCGAGTGAAAGACTTCTTTCCCATTCACATCATCATAGTTTCCCCTACCCTTTCGTGTGACCAATCCTAACAATCCATTGCATTAGAATATGGTAATCATAGGTTTCTTCTAGACATTGAAATTATGATCATTGGACTTCTTACTAGGGTTCAACAATATATACAAGAAATGCACTAGTTTTTCTCAACAAATAAATGCCAAGCACCAATGGAATAATTTTACTAATCCCATGAAATAAAAATTCACCTCCAAAACTTAGTTTTGTAGACACATTGCTATACCCCCCGACACTATACCTGATGATTCCAAATTGGCATCAATCCAACACCACCATTATCTTGTTGGGTTCTAGTAGAAATGTTTTGTTTGTTTAATTGACTCTAGAAAACATTTTTTTGTGTAAAAAGTTCAAGTAAAAATTTTGCTCAAATTCTAAATTATAAACTTAGTGTCTTGAACTTCTTAATTTGAGTACCAATTAAATGGATATGTCTTCATCTGTATTTTAGGATTTATAGTTTCATTGTCAAATTTTGTATCTTAATTTGAGTACCAAGTACACAATGTCACTAGCTAGCTACACTAGAAAGAAACCACAAAGATCAATATGGTGATAATGGAATCCATAGGTCCCAAAATTTCATCGGGAAGTGACCAATTATATCTAGGATTTGAGATCAAAGGCCCTAAGAAGGGAGTAATTGGTGTGGTATCAATTCAGTGGTGTGTAGTATATGATTTCATCCCATTGTAAAAACACTTCAAGTTCTTAGTAGATTTCCTTGAACCCTTAGGTTTTCCATCGACGATTTGTTTTCCTTTAGTTTATGCTTTCCTTTGTCCTTACTCTTTACTATAAAGACACTTTTGGATGCTTTTCTATTTCTTATAAACTATTTATTGAATCTGTCCTTTTTTAATAATTGTCTACACGACTTAAATGTAATGTTAGTAATCTCCTTGGTGACATTTAAAGTTTCAACAAAATTTTCAAAATGACATAAATTCTTCAAGGTAATCACTACCAAATCTTGGACTTGTAGCAACTTATCATTGTTATGGAAAACTTTATTAACATAATAATCTCTCTATTGTTCAAGTGAAATACTTCTTTCCCATTCCCATCATCAAAGTTTCTCCTACCCTTTCCTGTTACCAATCCTAACAATCCATTAATCATATGTTTCTTCTAGAAATTGAAATTGTGACTATTGGAATTCTTACTAGGGTTCAAAAATATATACAAGAAATGCATTAGTTTTTCTCAACAAATACATTCTAAGCACCAATGGAATAATTTAACTAATCCCAAGAAATCAAAATTCACCTCCAAAATTAGTTGTGTAGACATATTGCTATACCACCCGACACTATACTTGATGATTCCACATTGGCATCATTCCAACAACACCATTATCTTGTTGGGTTCTAGTTGAAATTTTTTGTTTGTTTAATTGACTCTAGAAAACATTTTTTGTGTAAAATTTTCAATTAAAAATTATGTGAAATTCTAAATTAGAAACTTAGTGTCTTCAAACTTCATAAAGTTTACCTCTTTCCTAGAGTTTCCCAGATATAGTCCCTGAGAATTGACATCCTTAGGGATGATATGAAATATAATAAAATAATAGCAACAATAGATGATATTTCACTTCTTAACAACCCTAATCCACTAGGAAATTCAAGAGAAAATATATCAATCTTATACCATAAGTTTCAACATTCTAGGGTAATCTTATCATGCATAAACTAGACTAAAAGTCACTTTCTTTCATTGATGGTGTTATAGGACGCACAAGAAAAAAAGTATTTTTCAAATCTATCTTCATTGAGTGAGGGAAGTTCAAGTAGAATATAGGAATGTAAAACATCTAGTAGCTCTAACAGGAAAAGATCAACCAGAGGTGAGAAGATCAGAATAAAATTCCGTAGATGCATGCAATTTTTTCATGTTAAAGGGGGATCATTTTCTTATGATCATGAGAGAATAGACAAAATTGAGGTTCCCTTGAGGTACAAACATATAGTGAAAATATGGGTACCCAATGATCTTCCTAAAATAAATATTGATTTTTGTGTAAACGTATTGGATTGCTCCATCGTCATTACATGGTTTGGGGATATTTTCCATGGTTGGAATAAAGGTTTGTTACGACAAATTAACTGAATTGATGGACCAAGTCAAACCCTATTATATCTATAAATATTGGATACGAATAATTCAATATACAAAAAGTATGTGAAGATATGGCTTGGATGCAAATTATATACAACTAAAAGACAATGGTCAAAATAAAGGAGAAAATATCTATATTGACAGAAGGCCAAAAGAAACAGAGAATGTTGCAGAGTTTATAAACAGTACATGACCCATGAAAAAAAATAAGAGACCCAATTGCGTATTTGAGGGGCATGAAAGAAACTATGTATTCGTATGTGCAATAAAATCAATAGTTGCAGGGGAAGAGTTATTGATTGATTACAATTTGAATCGAATAGATACAAACATTGTTATTATGGGGGAGGTATGTATACTAATTTACCCAACCTGTAAGAAATGACTCTCATATTTTATGATTTTCATTATGTTCTTTACAGTGTTAATCCATTTGGAGAGCTTATGTATGTTTACTCCGTGTGGCCTATTTTTGTCACCAACAATAAAATTCCTCCTTGGATTTCAATAAAGAGGGATGATTTCTCATACATTTGAATTTATTTCTCATGATAATGATCATGGTTCTAATTTTACTGTAATGTGGTAGGTTGATTGTGGTAAATCAAAAGCAGTCTTAGAATAGATAAACAAACAACAATTTTCGAATTGCATTTAATGTGCATTTTATTTTTGCGGAAATTAGTTATTTTATTTGTTTACATAACTAAATTATCATTTATTTTTTTGAATATGTAGTTGGTGGGCCATGATGTTGATGATTATTCTCTCGGAGAAAGGGATTTGTATGAATTCCCCGATCCTATGGTTTTAATTAAAAAAATATCAATAAAGAAAACAAGGAAGCAACTCACTTGTTAGATATTCTAGATCAAACTCCTGATGTCAAAGAAAGGATCAGAGAAGTTATGAAAAGGCTTAATACATATAAGGTAATAACCATAATTTCAAGTAGTTTTATTTTATGTCATAAGATCAATTATGAAAGATTGATTTTTAACTTTTACATTATCTAAACGAAAAAAAAAAAATCTTTATTATATAGAGATTTTTGGATCCTCTTGACCTCGACATGCATGGTGTCGGTAGTAGTGGCATTGCACAGATTCCATAGGGTCCTGACTCAGTCCCTCGTAAACCTTCCAGGACGAAGCTCTTCAGATCTCCACCTTCCACACCATTAGGTGGGAGCCACGACATGCACACCCAGGAAGCAACCACACAGGTAGGATCTAGAGGTGGTGACAAAGATGAGTTTGATGATTTGACCAATTATATGGTTGATTTTCCTAAGGCAATATGTGTGACCATCACGAGGACCCTTAAGGAAAAATGTATGGTCAACGAGAAAGGGCTTCCATTAAAGAAAGTCAAAGTTTGAGGTCGTTTTTAAAATATTAATCGTTTCATGTTCTTTATGTAGACAAATATAAATCATCTAAATTATTATTTTTAAATTAATAATCTTATAATTTGTTTTTCTGTAGGGAACAACAATTTTTATAGGTCCTTGAAGAATAAGGCGTTGTTGATTTTTGGGCCCACCATATGGGAGAGGTGGAATTCCCAAAATTCCAACCTCAAAAAATAATTGATGGATTATCTTGAAATGATTTTTGGTGTAGACACATTTAATAATAGCTTGGCCACAACTGCAAATTGCCAATATTTAAAATATACATGAGAAATGTATAGGAAGCGCTTGAAACAAATGATAGGTACAAGCATCCTCTAATGATTCCAGAGAGGGAGTGGAAGGCCCTCATTAAGGATGCAAAAGAGAAGAAATTGATAGATGAAGGAAAAACACCCATTGGTCCCAGAAGGTAAATTAAAATTTCAATTCAATACCTTCAAATTTTTTTAGATGTAAATAAAAGTGTGGTATATATTAACATACTTGAAACATTTGATGATAGATTGACTGACATGTCAAAAGAAACAAAAGCAAGTCTTGTCAAATGTGGCTAGCACAGGCTAGGCCAGGGTGGCTACTTGAAGTTGTCATCACAAATTGTTAGTACCAAAATATCTTATTTGTATCGCCTTCAAAATTTTAGGTAATTGCAGCCAATAAAATTAAAAATACATACTCTTAACCATGGAGGAAGACCTCCATCTTGGTTACAAGTACGGTTATAAAGTTTTAGTGGGGCGGTTACCAAGAACCACTTTACAGGATAAGGTAAATAAAATTCAATCCACATTAACCTTTATTATTAATATAATATGGTTACGTTTGATATCATCAATAAATTTAATGTGTTACAACTTTGTTTTAATCGGGGAAGAAACATTGTCAACCAGCCCACTAGTATTGGAGAGAAGTGCATTGATAGCGGTTTTCAACCAGAAGATGGATATCCCATGCATTCTCATTCCACTAGGGTGAAGCCCCAAGATGGTGCTATGACCGAAGCACATGACGGTAATACGGTTGTATTTTAATCATATACTTAATAATTTTGTAGTTATACATTTTGTACTTCTAATTTTTTTTTACTTATACATTTATGATTGTCCTTATAAATTTTTTGATCTCAATGGAAAAGAATGTTGTACTTGAGGGTCATACAGTTGAAGACGATAACACAGGAGAAACCATTCCAACAGTGTCGACCAGTGCACTAGGTAAATAATAACATTGTAGGTGTTTTTTTAATATTACTAAACTAATTCAATGATATTTAAAAATTGGCCATCTAAATTTTATATTTTTTTTCTTTTGTAGGTGATGCCTCATCACAACTTCCTCCATTACCCTATTATTACCCCGCGACTAGGCATGCTCTGTGTGAGAGGATGCAATCACAATCAGATTTTGAAGAGCACCCAGAGAATGAAGACATATATATTGATGAAATGATTAGGAATTTTAGACCTAAGAAGAGGAGGCCAACTAAAACTAAATGATGATGTACAATATTTTAATAACTATTTATAAAATATGTTTTCTATGAAATACTTTTTTGTACTTGTTGGGTCGCCAAAATTCCATTCTTTTACCAACCTTTTACTTCATTTTCACCATATTCGACTTTCCCGCAGCCTTACATTAAGACCATCTTCATGATTAGATATGAGTTTAGACCTATTATTTTCCAAAGAATTCATTTTAGTATTTTGAGTGAATTTATGATTAAATATTGGAAAAATAACATGTTTTCACTTATATATCAAAGTGGGATGAGTTCTATGATGTTTACAAGTGCATTTTAATACTCCAACCAAGTCATATGATGGAATAGAATAAAGCCAATTTTCACATCAATTTCCATTCTCTAATTTTAGATGTAAAGTTCTTTATTGTAGTGTATGATGTTATGGAATAATTGTTATTTTTATCTTAGGAGAATTGAGCTCACTCCAAATGGATCAAAGAAACATTTTATTTCATTGTAAGCATTTGTGTGTGTGTGTGTGTGTGTATTGTTGTAAATATTTCAATATATTTATATGATTGGTATTTTGGAATTGAGAGTGAGTTTAGGGGGGGAAGGGACCATAAGATCTTCCTTCTTCATGTGGTTGTATCTTTTCAGTAGAGAATAGTTTATTGGATCTGTTTAATCTTGGAGAAAACCTCCCTCGATCCAACAAAGAAACAACAAAGTCAATGTTGACTTCGTTGCCACTACTTCAAATTAAGGGAGGCAGTTTGATCAAATATTAGATGTGTGGCTCCAATAAATTATTCTCAAAACCAAGAAGAGCTCATTCAGGTATGTTCTGACACTCTCATAAAAATGCATCTTAGAATAAATAATGTGCTACAAATATGACTTGTATTGATTTTGTAGATATTTACGGAGGTCGAATGATTTTGGAAAGTACTTTAAGATATTTCTTCTTCAAGTGAGGGAAGCTCAAGACAAACAAAGGGTCATACAATTGAATAGAAACATGTGGGGGAAATCATTCCAACTGCGCCGACCAATTCATCAAATCAGGTGTGATTTCTCCTTTCAACATAGTTTATATAGCCATCAATTATGGTTATGTTTAATGCTTATGAATTGTTATGTGATTATTTATTAATGCAGGGTTTGATATGTTATAATTTATTGAGATACATCATATTTTTAGTACTTGTCATGTTCTCTCCTTTCATCTAGTAATGGTAGATATGATTCCATTTATATTGAGTGAAAGAAACCTTAGATTCTTGTAGGGATTGATGAAGCATTAGTTCATGCATCTACTGCTAAGACATACATTGGAATGGATATTACTCTCACCACTAATCTCAATATAATGCAAAGGCTTCATGAAGATTGTAAAGACATTGTGATAAAAAAAAGTGTACTTTGCAGGAAGATGTTGAAGAATCGACATTCAATATTAAACATATTTCATTTAAGAATACTTTATATAATGTAAATATTTTTATGAATCAACGTTGAAGCTTGATAGGATTAATGGTATAAGTATGATTTTATTTAGTGTGTATATTTTGAAGGAAAATTTGAGGAAGAGAAAGAAACACAACTTTTTATGTGAGATTCATCACAAGAGTTTAATTTGTTTTTTGGTTTACTTTAAGTTTCAAAAATTTGGATTCACAAGCTCATTGTCATTGGTTCTCACCCACTCGCACTTCTTAAATCCCTCACATTTTGTAGTAGTTTCACTTTCAAAATAAAGTTTGTTTCTTCACCTTCATTATGCAGAAACATTTTCTAGAAATGCATGCTAAGAACTTGCCATTTTTTTCATTTCAAACCTGTATATGCATTTTGGTTAACAGATCAGCAAGAAACAATATGGTTATTTAAATTGTTCACTCTCTTGTCATGTCAAAATCATGTCCTTTCACTTCCAGCAGTCATGAAAAAACATTTTGGAATCTGTTAGGAGTGCACCATTAGCATCAGTATCCTTTTTGCAGACTTAGTAAAAGAAATATGGACAACAAATATGATCACCCTTACAACATGTTGAAATATGATATTTCCTATGAGACTTGGGTGGCTGCAAAGAAGGAACACCCTAAAACTTGTGGGTTCAGTTGGCATTGGGATAGAACCTTTACATTATTGATCCTTCACTTTTGTTGAGTGCCCTCCCCCCATGTACACATGCTTTATATAGATCTAGCCATCTCAACAATTATGATAAAGCATCATGTTTGGAGCTTGGTGTATGGATTCCCTCACTTACATGGACACTTTTTGCACATGGATTTATTATTGACATGTTTGACTTATACGTCTAATTGGAGATAAATCTGTTCTTAGACCTCATTTCTAGGGCCTTTTTGTACTTGCAACAAAAAAGATACCTAATGTATGAGCCCAAAATATAGGAAATGATGATAATGATTCTTTTGAGGTGTTTTCACATGAGAAAAGGTGAAAATATGATACGCCAATCAATCCAAAAATAAATAAAGTAGGAAAAACTATTGACAACCTATAAAAATGAGCAAGGCATAGCAGTTGAAGGGAACGATACTTTCCTAAAAAATGTAATGAAGAACATGGCTCTGATTATGACATCTGTTGTGTCTTGGAATGAGAGTTTTACTTGATATAAATATTGAGGGGAGTAAGGGTTGTGTCGACCTCATGCTAGCCTTAACATAGACAATCATGGTCCAAGGTAAATACTTGTAGTTGTTGATTAAGGTTGGTTGTCATTGATGTCAATCCTTGAAGAAAGACCCGTAGCACAAAGGTTTGGGTAATGGACCCAATAGTGTTTGGTGTAAATATGACTCATTAATGTTTTGTCATGGTTGATAAGAAGTAAATATGGATG
>SNQJ01S0184060.1:0-11595 GCA_010110895.2 Picea sitchensis | reverse complement strand
ATTATGCCTTCGAGCACCCTGTGGCGAGGACTCCAGCTATCATGCGAATCTCTCTGTCTCCCATTCTAACCATAACGCACAGATCTTGAGCGGCTCCATTGGTACCTCCACGGGTACGAGTTGGTACCTGGTACCAGCATCCTGTTCCAAAAATAGAAGTGGTACCTAACCCAAGCGATATTAGTTCCAATACCAATTTAAAGCATTAAAGTGCATAAAAATAGCTTGAAATGTAAAGATACCTTAGGTAACCCCATCGAATGGTAGGGAGATGTTAATTATGTCAAAACGAGGCCAAAAGGGTGGTACTGGCATATAAGTGGAGGTCTGTGGTATATAATATAGGCAAAGAACATGATCAAAACCGGGGACCAACACTGTGCTCTGATATGTCTGATCCGGTCTGCCTCAACTGTTTAAGGTCCCTGAAATGGAGCTTTGGATCTCTCCTGTCAAATCTCTCCATCAACCACTCCGTGAACTCCAAATAAGAGGTTATGTGGCTGTGACCCAATGTCACCAACCCATGGTACCGCCACTCGTGGGCCTCCCCCTCCAAGTGTAATGTGGCAAAGATGTTAGCTTTCGACTCTGTCATTGGGTTAAGCTTGAAGTATGTGTCAAGCTTTTGAACCCATGCCTGAGCTGAGCAACGAGATGATCCGTTGAAAGTAGGAATGTTTGACTTTCCCACTTTCTTGATGGAATCCATGTTGTGAGTCTGCCCATTGCTTCTCTGTGCCTCCCGGGGTCTGTTTCGATATCTGATCGAACAGTAGGCCATCAGATCCATGTCTGCATGGAACTCCGATCCTAGTGCCAAGTAGTCTCTCTTGTACTCCCCTAACGGATCTTCTGGCACCACTTGTCCCTGACGCGACCCTCCTGCGGCATTGGCACCTATAGTGCTCATGCTATGGTGGAGCATCTGTGCACGAAAGTTCATCTGTTGTATGGCGGTCAACATGTCTCTTTGTCCCCTAGCTAGGTCATTCAACATGGCCTGCGTACTGTCAATATGTTTCTCAGGGCCTTTCCCCTTATGTTGGGTGTCTCACGCCTGTCACCCATAGTCCCCTCTATCTCAGCCTCTGTTTCTAAACTAATATGTTCTCTGTCCTCTATCTTTGGCTCTGTATCAGACTGGATGTGGAAGGGGGTGTAATGCATTCAGTTTCTATCCCTCCTACCTCTGCTATGACCTCTACGGTACTGAATGTACTCGTCCCCAATATGTCCTCAACCCTTTGGGTATTCTTCACCTATTCCCAGAATCACGGGGCCATGAGAAGCACTTCTTCACAGGCTGGCAGGAAGAAGGCTCCGATACCACTGAAATATCCCTGATCCAACTGATCTGGATATCTACTGCTGAACTACGGTTTTGCCACTGAAATCTGATACTCTGGGGGTTTCTGAATGCATGAACATGCTTGGTGATTTTCGCATGTGTGTTTCAATTCATTAAGTGTTTTAGCAGTATAAAGATAATGCATGCTAAAGAAGAGTATCACAACACACTGATATATATAATGAGGAAAAAGCAGGAAATACAATAATAAGTTGGAAGCAGATATACTAATCGTCGGTTAGATCTCATGGATCGTCACTGGAATACAATTCAACTAACAAGAAATAACCGTGATTAGAAGAATGAATGCTGGTCGGCGCATGCATGGATAGATCGACAAAAAGCATTCCGGTAGCTCACGGTAACCGCTACAGAATTTGGAAAACTCGCCCTAATGGCGATACTCGTTGGAATGAGCTGGAAACTGTCTCAAAAAAAGCTCCCTGGCCTAGGTTGATCCTGATGACTGTCAGACTGAAGATCCAACCTCTGAAGCTCCGGATGTAACCCCCCGGGGGTTTGCGCACCTCCTAGGCTGTGGGAGTGCGCCCTAGTGATTCCATCGGCGGAATATGACGATGTATGACTCAGAACGATCATCCTATCCTCCTCTGTAATGGGTCGAAAGGGTTTCCTCGGATCTGCTACGGAATACCCCCTGGAACCCCAAATGTACTACCTCAAGAGTTGCGCCCTAAATGGCTATTTTTTGCCTTTCAGGAGATTCCACCGTCGGAAACTGACGACAGGTGGCTCAGTAGGTGCGCCCTGACTAGCTCTCTAATGGGTTGGAAGGAATTGACCAAATACTGAATTGTCTCAAGCGGCCGCACAAACCCTCTCTCTAACCCTTGCACCCTCACTGGCTGAGCTGCGCAATCACTGAACTGGATACCTGTAATGCACGGTGAAATACCTAGATGGTATCTCCGATAGGCTAGGGTGTTTCTCTCAACACTGAAATCGATCAATGGTGGTGGTTTCCTCCAGAAATCCACAAAACAACAAAGGGATCGATTTCCTCCTCTGCAAATATCTCAACATCATCATAACATAATGAGGAATTAGGTCGAATTCCTCCCTTTATAATCTTCTCGATTTAATTCACCATTGACATCACTTAAGCTAGGCACGTTTCCTCCTAAGGTGAATAATTAATTAATTAAGTCCCCCTTTAACACCTTTTCATTCTATTTCTTCATTGACTTAGGCTTAAGTGACTTTTCCTATGCTTTTTGGCTTAATTCTTCGTTTAGCCATCAAATCACCCTTATTTCTCCTCTTGTTCCTTGTTTGTGCCTAACTATATTCTACGAGAACAAATAGACTACTAAGTCACTCCCTGCTGGCCTACTATTGGGAACGGGACATCACAGTATATACTCATGGTTAGGCCTTAACATGTCTTCTAAGCCTAGTGTCTAATGTATATTACCATGCTAAACATCCTCCTAGAGTTTTATGGAAATCTACTAAGTCCCCCTTAGGATTTTTTAATTTTTTCAGTTAATAAAAAATTCCGTTTTAAAATTTTTCCCGTAAAACGAAATTTTTTAATTGTAATTTGAAGTTGTAATAAAAAAGTGCTACTAGGAGGCATTATATGCCTTGGGGTTGCTCACTCCTGGGTCCTCATGTTGAAATACCTGTGAAAACTGGACCTGCTGCCAAGACGCTGCACCTGTAAATGTATCTTTGTGGAAGTAACCCCTGCCCCTCCATCTCCATACTCGATCATGAGTATCAAAAGGAGGAACCTGTCTTGCCTCATAGGACAAGCCCCTGCAAGCCCTCTCGAAACCATCCAAGAGTGAAGTATGTTGCTCTCTGGCGCAACCTGGGCGATCATAAGGTAAAACAACCTACTAACCAAATGGACTCCCGGATCCCATGGAAAACTTGGAAGTTTATCACTTCCAATCCCCACTAACTTCTTATGTGTCATACTGATAACTGTTGGAAGCCCTCCATGTTTATCCCCATGAGAATCTGAATCTGGGTTGCCCTCTGAGATATTTGTTGTCCCATGGCCTAAGATGCTCACCATCACGCCTAAGGTCTCAACTGTCTGTCTCTGATGGTCCACCCCTATGCTACTGTGTGCCATAAAGACTCTCCTGTTGGGTGGTCTCGGCCTACCAACTCTCCATGTCCCCTGCCACTGTCTATCTCCCCCTAGACTGTTGTCCATGACGAAAGTATCGGGAAGAGCTAACAGAAACATCTGTAACTGACTATAGGACTGGAAAGTATCATATGCTTTGGTTAATCCCAAGGATTCAACCAAAAGCTCGTCCACCGGTACCCATGGAAAATACTCGCTTGTAGTCATCATTGAACCCCAATCATCAGGTACAACCGGGGATAACTCCTCAAACTGCTGGTCAACCACTCTCCATCCATCATCGCTCATGCAACTGCTGATATTGTGAAGGTGATCTCCCAGATCTATACACTGCTGCAAGGCAGAGGAATCTCCATGCTCTATTAAGTACGTCTCCTCCTTGCAATCCAGTGCGTCCCTCTGAATCCCACTGTACACCTCGTCATGTCTCTGTGAACTATCACTCACCACTGTATGCTCTTGCATACTCATGTAATCTCTTGTATACTCCTGCAGTATCATGGATCTTGGGTGTAGTACTGGGTCAACCTCTACATGAAGGTCAACCAATCTTGGAACACAAATGGAAGTGTCCTCATAACTGCCCCTAGCTCTGGAGTCCCCATGCGTATGTGAGTGCTCGACGGTCTCAAAGATCCTCGTGGAGGATAGCTCCTGTGACACATGGGCATCCTCCTACGTCTCCGGATCATATCTCTCCATACTCATTAGTGATCCTGGGTACTCCTCATGCTCCTCCATCAACTTGTGCTCCTCCGCTAAACCACCAACATCCTCTAACAATGTGGCTGAAGGATATATCTGACTCTCTACTAAGATAGATGTAGTGGATCTCTGTCTAATCTCCTCAAGGAGCTTCTTTGATCTGGACTTTGATTCTTGAAGGGTTGTCTGTGTGCCTTTCAAGAATCCTCGTGTGCTCTCCAACTCATGAGTGAATCTGTCCACCTCCAACTCCTGCTCCCTCAGGGCCCTGTGATACATCTCGCCAACCTCCAATAGGTAATCTCTGTCCATCAACAATTGCTGGTAGTCAGCCCTCATCATAGTTACTCTTTCCCTGAGAGTATGAAAGTCATCCATGGAAAATATCCCCTCTGAACTATCAGGTGCCATCGATGCCCTCCAACAATAATCTGCCACCAATGCATGGGTGTCATCAATGCGCCTAGTGGCTGCCATGATCATGTCCTCACTGACCCTCAACTGTCCTGCCAAGTATCAGGACTCTTGATCACAGTCCCGCTGAGGTGCTACCTCATGCCCCTCACTGCTAATGTCAACCCTGGAATCCCCAACAACACTCTCCGCAAAAGATAAGGCACTGAACTGCCCACTGTCCACTGTGCTACTGGGTCCTCCTGTATGCCACTGCACACCCTCACCAACTGCTACCCCCATCCGAATCACACTGTGTCCTGTATGGGCAGTTGTATCCTCCTGTGCACTCACCCTGCTACTATCATCTACGCCTGGATCTCATATAGATGTGTCTAGACACGTGCTATGGTCATCCCGACCAAGAAGGAGTGCATCCTCATCACTGCATACTGGTCCTGGAAGTAAGTGTCCCATCAAATTGTCGGTATCCACAACCTGATCAAACAATGGAGTCTCCCAAAGAGGTGACCCACTCTCCTCATAGGCGTGTGTAAGATCAACTGTCTCCAAGTCATGTCTCTCATGCAGGTCCACCTATCCCTGGTGTGCATCCTTCGCGCAGGGCTCCACCACTATATCGGCAATGCCACGGATATCCTCATGTGTCATGGCTATCATAGGTGTCTGAGAAGGTGCCAGTTGTGTCACAGTCACCATAGGAAGCTCATCATGTCTAGGTGCTAACACGTGTGAATCTTCACTAGTGTCACCACTGTGATGGAGTGTAAGGTCATCAACACTATGTGATATGACTACTAAAGCACAGGTGCTATCATCTTGTCCATCCAACTGTCCCTCCAATGCGCAAGGGTCACTATCCTCCCCAAGTGCGCAAGAGTCACTAGCCTCCACAAGTGCGCAAGAGTCACTAGCCTCCTCGAACTGCTCTAAATATGAATCTATGGTTGCATCCCCATGCATCTACCCATCCTCACTGTCATAGTGCACCTCAACATTGTGCCTCTTACCTTTACCCCTACATCTATGATCTGGTTCCCAAGGCACTTTGCTACGCACTTTGCAGCTGTAGCAAAGTTGCCTGCTCCTAATGGGTGTAGGAATAATCTGTTCTTCCTTCCATCTAGCTCCTCTGGCTTTATTTTCTTCCGATATTCTCACCCAATGTGTAACCTCATCTTTGCTCCAACTAGGATTTTTAAAGGATACAAACTGATAGAATGTTACTATATTCCTAAGAAGCGCATTGAGGGTTTGATATTCCCTCTCACAATCAACAATCCCTCTAGCAAAATGCACAATATTCATCTCTTTTTATGGAAGACCCATCAGGCTGGCAGGAGTCTAAGCTTTGATACCACTGTAATGTTCCCAAGCCAAGATACTAGGAACATTGCGTTTATCATTGATTTTTAGGGGTTTTCTGGTTGTGGCATTTATTCAAACACTTTGCAGATTTTGATCTTTTAGGTTGCGCAAGGGTTTAATATGATGGTTTAATGGGTGTTTGCAACAATTATAAAGGAGATATAACAATGGAACATACCTCAACAAGATACAAGATCAACAACACAAGGAATAACCAAAAATACCTCAGATCTAATATTATTCATAATAGTAGAAGACCCTGATACAATGGATCTGCAGATCTGGTACAATATAGCTAAGATCTAGTAGCAAAATGACAATAACCCAAGTAGGGATGATACAAGCCTCCAAAGGCCAAATAGCTGCAAAAGATAAATGACCAACTAAGATCTTTGCTCACTGATGGATCAAACTCTCAAACTGGGAGAGTTGGGCACTAGTTCCTGGCTGTAGCTCTATGGAGATTTTGGCCCTCTTCTTCCTTCACTCCAATCCACCTCAAAACACCTGAGAAGAGTAGATCTGATCCATCAAGACACTGTAGGATGGTTCCTTTGCTGAAGAATGGAGTTGTGCCCCTCACATGAATGGGTCCTCTTCAGGAATTGCGCACTTCACTAAGGGGAATCATGGCATGCTCATAATAAATCATAGCTCGGCCCAAACACACCATAAGTAGCCCAAGAAAGGCCCTATGGCCTCCACCAAGATATCTCAATGGCTAAACTCTCCAAATCCCCTTCTCCTTGGCTAGATCGAATGGATCTAGTTTCTCTAATGCGCCCTCTAGCTGGAAACCCTCAATGTTGTGCACCCTTCTCTTCTGAACCTGTAACTGCTGTAGATTCCACTTGTAGCTGAAGTAGAATTGATGTAGAATGGTGAGGGAGGAATCTTTCACCTCCGTGACCAAGCTTGGACCAGGTTGGGTGGGATCTTTCACCATCGAGCTGATCTCTAGGGTTTGTTAAGTCAAAACCCTCAAAACCCCCAAGTGCATGGGCTCACTAGCAAGAAGCCAGATATCAAATGATAAACAACATAATGAGAGAATAGAGACCCCTATCTCTCTTTTATCCTCCCTGCTCACCTTGTCTCTCCAAGTGACTTTATTTTATTTAATTATTAATTAATTAATTAAATCATTTCAATTAATTAATTAACCATTTTATCTCTAAAAACTGGTTTATCTCTCCTTGTGGCTTCTCTGGCCACTGAAAGTCACTTCTCATCATCCTACCCTGTAGTGCTATTCCTCCCGATTCCAATGAGCTATTACACTAAGAGGTTCCTACAAGTATTATGCCCAAGATGACCTCCTTAGTGAATATAAATAACATATAGCCCAAAATAACTCAAAATTACAGAAATCATCGGAATGCAATGGAACCAAAGCCAAGCTGTGCGGAATGGATCATGATGATGAAATGAGATGAGCGATCTAGTCGGACCCTAAAAAACCCCTCAATAGCTCTTGTACTCGCTATAACCTCCATCTGGCTACTCTAGTCATCATAACACTTTGTAAGATAATGATGTCCCAAAGTGGGGACATTACACGCACAAACTTGAATAATTTTTGCATTTTGGTAAGCTGTTGTTAGCCAAATCAGAACCACTGCCAATACAGCTGTGGAAGTGTTACGACCTGTCGAGTACAGTCTAATGTTAAATAGTCAGAACAACAGCAGTGTAAATCACATGCTACGAGAATCACCCAAAACTGTGTACAAAAAGATCGTAGGAATTGTTCAGGAACAAGGAGTCAAAGGCTGACAGGACGACTCACACCGAATTGTCTCCGCATTGAAGTCTTTTTGTAGGTATTAACTGTGACCGATAACGACAATAAATTATTCAACCAGGCCCAACACTTACAAAGAAATCAATAACCATTGGGTGCTAGTCGAACACTGCCATTCTAGAGCATCGTGATGCCTTGGAAATAAACAAAGGTTTTTTTTATGGCAACACATTATTGAAATATCCCTGATCCAGTTGATCTGGATATTTACTGCTGAACTATGGTTTTGGCAACTGAATCTGATACTCTGGAGGTTTTTGAATGCGTTTGAGTTATTGTGTGAACATGCTTGGTTATTTTTGCATGTGTGTTCCAGTTTATAATGTGTTTAGCAGTATAAGACAATGCATGCAAAATAAGGACAACACAACCCACTGATATATATAATGCGGAAAAAGTAGGAAATACAATAATAACTGGAAGCAAAGATAATAATCGTCAGTTAGATCTCATGGATCGTCACTGGAATACAAATCAACTGATAAGAAATACCCGTGATCAGAAGAATGGGTGTTGGTTTGCGCATGTACGGATAGATCGACAAAAAGCAGTCTGGCAGTTCACGGTAACTGCTGTAGAATTCGGAAAACTCGTCCTGATGGCGATACCCGTTGGAATGAGCTGGAAACTGTCTCAAAAGATGTGCCTTGGTCTCTAAACTAATCCTGATGACTCTCGGACTGAAGATCCGATCTTTGAAGATCCGGATGTCACCCCCTGGGGGTTTGCGCACCTCCTGGGCTCAATGAGTGCACCCTAGGGATTCCGCTAGCGGAATCTGACGATGTATATCTCAAAACGATCATCATGGTCTCCTCTGTAATGGGTCGGAAGGGATTCCTCATATCTACCCCAGAATTTCCCCTGGAACCCCAAATGTGCTTCCTCAATAGTTTTGCCCTAAATGACTGTTTTCCTCTTTTTGAAAGATTCCACCGTCGGAAACTGACGACATGTGGCTCAATATGTGCGTCTTGGCTATCTCTCTAATGGGTCGGAAGGAATTGGCCAAATCTGAAGTGTCTCAAGCGGCCGCACAAACCCTCTCTCAATCATTTGCGCTCTCACTGGCTGAGCTGTGCAATCACTGAACTGGACACTGTATTGCACGGTGAAATACATGGATGGTATCTCCGATAGGCTAGGGTGTGTCTCTGAACGCCGAAACCAATCAATGGTGGTGGTTTTCTCCAAAAATCCACAAAACAACAAGGGGGTCGATATCCTCCTCCTTTGCAAATATCTCAACATCAAATCATAACATAATGTGGAATTAGGTCCTTTACCCTTCCTTTATAGCTTCCCGAAACCCTAATTCGTTGTAGACCTTTTCCCTCGAAGTGACTTTTACTTTATTTTATTATTCGTTGATTAAATCATTTAATTAACCATTTTACCTCTAAAAAGTGATTATCCATCCTTATGGCTTCTACGCTCACTGAAAGTCACTTCTCATCATCTTATCCTGTAATGCTCTTCTTTCCGATTCCGATTCTGATGAGCTATTACACTAAGAGGTTTCTCCAAGTAATATGCCCATTATGACCTTCTTAGTGAATTTAATTAAGATATGACCCATAATAACTCAAAATTACGGAAATCGTCAGAATGCAACAGAACCAAAGCCAAGTTGTGCAGAATGGATCCTGATGATGAACGATGCAAGTCGGGCAAAATAAAACCCCTCAATATCTCTCGAACTCTCTATCACCCCTATTTGGCTACTCTAGTAGGCGTAACACTCTGTAATGTTATAATGTCCCAAAATGGGGACATTACAGTCCTCCCTACCGGAATATTGCTTGTCCTCAAGCAATAAGTAAATCCAACTAAATATGATACCTGGGTCCCATATCCACCTATGTGACACAAGGTAGACTCCCCTCAAGATGTGGCCTCTCCAAGTGCTCACCACGCATGACACCCACATGCGCCTGATGAGTAGAATGATCAATGGCCAAAGAATCTTAGTCAATTCCCCAAGCAACCACTCTACACGAAATTGAACTACCAAGCACTCCAATCCCTGGATCCCATATCAAGATGTGAAATCCAATGCCATGTGGAGTATAGTTCTGTAACATATCAACACCATGAGTCTCCTCCTAATAACACACGCCCTCAACCTGAAATGGGTCTATCCTACCAGACCATACCAAACTCAGCACAACCCCCATCGACTGAATATGCTGCTGCCATAGTGAGGTACTACAAGACCTCAACGAAACACCAACCAATGACGTGCTCTCCCCAATACTGAAACTTAATGGAAAATCAAAGTGACTCCCCCATGCAAACGTCCGCTTGTCTCCATCAGTCAATGGAATGCCCAACCCTGTAATCCCAGGGTCCCATGCTAGTCTCTGACAAGTACCATCATGCTGATGCTGCTCTACTCTAATCATCACTGTCTGCTCAAAGTATCCATACTGGACCCTCCACTCCTGGATCCTCATAAGATGAAACAAACTATTGACCCAATGGACTCCCGGATCCCATGTCAAATTTGGAAGTTCATCACTTCCAATCCCCACTAATTGTTGATGTGCCCTGTTATCGCGCAGTTTGTATTTTAAGTCACAGGCTACAAGATGGTGGACAAACTGGCGTAACTGGAACCTTCCCCACCCAATGTCACCTCGATGGGGAGGTTCTTTCTGTTTAGGGAGGTTAGCCTAGGGGAGACGTCCCCGGTAACCTGGGGGTTTGAAGAGGCAAAGAATAAAAGGTCAAGAGTTAAGGTTCCCTCCTCGCAGGTTACCACCAGTATCAGATAATCCGACCAATCAGCCAATAAAGAAGTGAAGTCCATGTTGAAAACACCTGCCTGGAACAAGATGACAACAATACAATATTTGTAGGCTATAACTCAAAGGGTTAGTACTTCTTAACTATTTGATTTCAATTTATAAGCAATACAATAGACAAAATGAAGTCAACGTTCTACTAAATAGCCTATAGAAGATCACCAATTCATCAATGTCTACGAAATTGACCAAGCCAACAGTATTTCTAATCAACAATTGTTCAATAAATGCTTAACGTCATCAATTTAATTGCTTATTATATTGTCAAAAGGGTTGCTGCGTCAGGTATGACGTCAGCCCTAGTTAGTGGCGTTAGGGTTAGTTAGGGTTTCAAAAATGAAAGTTTTAAAAGATGATTTAGCACACTACAAGCTCAACATTGGAGAAAATAACAATGCCTTAGGGTAAATGGAGTCAAAGTAAGGGCAAAAGGTCTCGGGAGGACTTAAATTTAGAGACTAGAAGGTAGGGTTCCAAGGTGCTGCAATGGCAGGGACCTAGAATCAAAACCCTAAGGGAAGGAGGCTCACTCCGTTGTTGCTTAAGCAAGGCCTCGTGCTCCTTCCTCTTTCTCTAGATACACTTGGCAAAACGGCTAGCTTCAAAGTACATATTTAAGGGAGAAGGTGTTGCAATGGCAAGGCCCCCAAACCCTAGGACGTGAAACCCTAGGTGTAGTCCAGCTAGGCCTAGGATGTCTCCTCTTTTCAACCTATAACCTCAACGCTAGCTCAGAAAAAGGGAGAAAAGTGTAGCAACGGCTAGGCTATATCTTCCTTTATCAATGGCTAAAACAATTTCTCAAACAAGGGGACATATAACAATGACCTACTTGTGTGCTTGCTACCTAGGGTTTCAAGATTCAGCAATATAATAGAAAAATGTAAGAAATTAAGCCTACAATCATTCACTTAAGAAGTTTTGCATGAAAAATTCACTTACATGACATGAAGAAAGCATAATCAAACCCTAGTTGTAAACCTTCCTTGAGAGAAACACCATATATGCCAAGAGAAATCCT
>SNQJ01S0184059.1:21627-33527 GCA_010110895.2 Picea sitchensis | reverse complement strand
AACAAATCAATATGAATGCTATCTCAATCATGTATAAATAACTAGTATACCATAGCAATCATGTCACTACTAAATCACAAGAGTGTTTCTCACTCCATCAACCAAATCAACCAAACTAAACCACATCATAGAAGCCATACCAAGAATTCCCTAAGAATTCACAACACATCTAACAATAGTATCCATCAAGACAATAATGTAACCATACCAATGTCTCAGTGATAGATCTGAGGCCATAGAATGCAGATATGGAACCCGCCTCATCATCCAAGAGATTAACACCAGCTCAAACAAAAATATTCATGATTTTATCCACTCCACGCTCCTTGTACACAGTCATCCCACGTGTACACTCACCCTATACATAACCAACCCATGTGTGCACGCACCCTATACACAAACAACCTACGTGGACATCGAAAAATAGGGTTTTCTGTGAATCTGAGACTTTTGTCGTCAAGATCTCTGACATTGCCAAAACTTTGATGCATCCATGAGATCCTCCTCTCGCTCTCTTCCTCAAAATAGATCTTCAATCATGCTCAAGAGATCCACATCAATAGGATTCTCTCACAAGAATCGCTCCATTAATACTCCATAAGATATTCACAAGAAGCTCTCCATTGATCCACAAAAGGGTTCTCATCAAATGTGCATTTTACAAGAGATCCTAGATTGTTATTTATACTTTCATCTTCTAGGTCACTTAACCCATTTTTAGGTTACTTAACCCATTTCTAGGTCACTTAACCTATTTTCCTTGTTTTAGGGTTAACCACTTTCCATGAATAGAAAGTTCTCCAATACTTTATCAATTAAATATTCCTTCTTGATTTTGTCACTTCAATTTATTATTTAAATAATATTTCTAGATTTTGTCACTTTAGTTTATCATTTAAATAACAATTTCTTCTTTTCAAGCACTTTGACTTCTTTGACCTGTTGGGGCTTCAAGCCATCATATGGGGGTCCTTCAACTTCATAGAGCCATAACTCTCAAATCGTGAGGAGTTATGTGACATTCCACATACCACCAGAAATGACATGTCAAGAACTACCCATATAGGATAGTTTGACCAACAATTTCTTTGATCTTCATCTCATTAATACACTTGCAATAATGGGTCCTCCAATAATTCTTCTAGGATAACTCAATCCGTAAAGCATCTTCCCATGAGGGATTTCACCATAAGGGGACCACTTTGGAGTTCATTCATTTTTGCACCTTATCAACCATGATAAGACAATAATTATTCATCTTTTCATCAATTCACCACTGCATCATATAGATAAACTNGAGCCATAACTCTCAAATCGTGAGGAGTTATGTGACATTCCACATACCACCGGAAATGACATGTCAAGCACTATCCATCTAGGATAGTTTGACCAACAAATTCTTTGATCTTCATCTCATTAATACACTTGCAAGAATGGGTCCTCCAATAATTCTTCTAGGATAACTCAATCCGTAAAGCGTCTTCCCATGAGGGCTTTCACCATAAGGGGACCACTTTGGAGTTCATTCATTTTTGCACCTTATCAACCATGATAATACAATAATTATTCATCTTTGCATAAATTCACCACTGCATCATATAAATAAACTATGCATCATGTATCAATGACAACTCATTGATCCATCTTCATCAATGCATCATATCAATGATCCATCTTTATCAATTGGTTTCCACTTGGACATCTATCATTCTCATCAATTCATATTCATTGTTCATCAATCATCAATCAATCAATTGCTTGACATCAATCAATGACATCAATCAAACCAAACCATTTACATCAATGACATATGATCCAACAATCTCCCAAATAATCAGACCATTAGCATCAATGACAACATAATTTAAAAATTTCAACTCTCCCCACCCGAGGAATTACCAACAGGAAGTGAACAAACTAATAGAACATTTTGAAGCCTTCAACATTACAGAAATCCCCAAAACAAACAACACTCTTGTTGATTCTCTAGCTACCGCTGCCTCAAGGATATCCCCTCTAGAAGACTACGAATCCTCCTGATTCACTATGGAGATACTCTACAAACAATCGGTACCCAACAATATTTCTAATTGGAAGGTCTTTGAAGGAGATGAAGAGATCATAAATGTTTTGACCAATTAGGATAATTTTAAAGACTTGGTTATTGATGATGAAGTATTCCAGGAGAAATTAGCAGAAACCGATCCTCATACAGATCAACCGACTGACAAACCAAGTTATCAAAAGATACCCAAGGGAGTAGCCAATTTAGAAAACCTTTTTGACCTAAGGGAAATATTTAAAGGGTCAAAGAATGCAAAGACATGGAGTTCATGTCCCATGCACGAAACGATAAACATACGAACCCCGAAAAACCCCAAGAATACAAATCTCGGCAAGACAATATCTAAAGAGGAAAGGAAGGCCTATCTCAAACTTTTTATACAATACCAATATGTCTTTGCATGGTCCTACTGAGATCTGAAAACTTATGATACCCTTATCATTCAACACACTATCCCGTTAAAGCCTGAAGTGAAACCCTTCCAAAAGAAGCTTTGAAAGTACCACCCATCCCTAGAGCCTTTCATGTGTTAGGAGTTAAAGAAATCACTAGATGCCAATATTATCTTCGAGGTTAGACACTCTGCATGGGTAGAAAAATTGGTTCCTCTAAGGAAAATTTTTAGGGAGATTCGCCTATGTGTAGATTTCAGGAACCTCAACAAAGCTTCAGAAAAAGACAATTACCCAGTTCCACCAATGGAGAAACTCTTGCAGACCGTGTCTGGCTCTCAGATTTTCTCCCTTCTAGACATTTTTTTCAGGTTACAACCAAGTTCTGGTTTCAGAGGAAGACCATTTCAAGACTACCTTCCAAACCAAGTGTGGGAACCTTTTCTTATAAGTGCATGCCCTATTGGATTATCAATGCAGGGGCAACCTTCCAGAGGTCCATAGATATAGAATTTCGAGGACTAATAAACAAGTGTGTAGTATTCTATTTGGATGACGTAACTTTGTATTAAAGGAACAAAGAAGATCACTTCCAACGCTAATAACCCATATTTTCCAAAGGTGTAGGAAATACGGTATATCCTTAAACTATAAGAAAAATATCTTTGGTGTCAAGGAAGGTAAACTATGAGGACATATTATATCTCAAGAAGAAATTTGCATAGATCCAGAAAGGATTAGGGCTATATCTCAGATTCCATTACCCCACAACAAAAAGGCTATGCAATCTTTCTTTGGGAAAATATTTTTTGTAAGAAAATTCACCCCCAATTTGGTTTAAACTATTAATCCCTTATAGAAAATGATCCACAAAGATGTTGAGGTTAAGTGGGATGATGAATGGAAAATTTACTTCAGCAATATTAAGGCTGCAATATCTCAAGCCCTAGTATTGCGAAGCCCCGACTTTGGAAACGATTTCTTCCTATACACTTTTTCTTCCGACCAATCGTTAGTCGCAGTATTGACTCACAAGGATGATGACAAGAATGAGGCCCCAGTCTCCTTTATGAGAACTAATATCCAAGGGGTCGAACTGAATTACCCTACTATAGAAAAACAAGCTTATGTAGTGTACAAGGAAGTGAATCACTTTAGATCTTACATCCTTAATAAATGTACCAAATTCATCGTCCCTCACCCTACAGTCCGATCCCTGTTCACTCAACATGAGATGAGGAAAAGAAGAGGAAATTGGATGGCAGTAGTCCAAGAATTTGATCTAGATATAAAACCTGCTAAACTAGTTAAGGGACAAGGATTATGGAAACTGGCAGTTGAAACCCAGGACCAAGTAAATGGATACCCCAGATCAGAGAATGAAATAGCATTGTGGTGTGCTAAAGAATCATACCTCTCCCTAGGACAAGAGTCTTGGTACGATAATGACGTACGCAAAACAGCATACCCCTCAGGGTCCCTGCGCCCGACCTCCCGGTCAAAAGGATCATTCTATCTAAATTCCTTTGAGCTGAAGCGGCTCTTTCGATTCCCACAGGAATCTCAATTTCCCAATCCACAGGTCCTTATTGCCCTGTCACGACCTCTGCACGCGCCTATGACTTTTCCCCGATGATAATTTTGGGTTTTGGGGTTTTGTGATCCCTGATGTCAAGAGTCCCCTGTCCTGTTGAATCCCTGATCTCCGATGAGTCAATTCATCGATACACGCCCTTACATGTTATCCCTCCTGGCTAAACTCCTAGCCCACATGACCACTATCCCCGTGACCGTAGTCTTATCTCTCGTTGGGGTTTCAGGATTTCCAATGCAAAAATACATGGACACTCTTATCATCAAGATTCTCGATTCTCCGAATTCTGATTTCCTGATGTGACTCTTCTATCGGGACCTTTCCCGAAGACTTCGATCGCTGCCACGCGTCCCATCAATATGGACGATCTTGATCGCCTCTCGCGATTTCGTGACTTCTGATGCTTCAAAAGTCTTGCCCTCAGGATTCGCGAAATGCCAAACCCCGATGCGCATATTTGAATTTTCTATCGGGACTTTCCCCAATAGTCTGGATCTATGCCACATGTCCCCAACAGATGGACGGACCTGATCCAATCTCGCGATTTCGCAACTCCAAATGTCTCAACCTTCTCGACCTCGAGAACTCCGATATCTCGAACGTCGATATCCCGATAAGTCAATCCTTTCGTGACTTTCTCCCTCCTATTCACGAAGTTAAACCTCGTGCATCTCCCAATCGATATGACGGCTATCGAGTGTTTCACTCTAGATCTGACGATTCAGATCCGTCCTTCTTGTGCGCTCCTCCTGAGATTCCTTACTGGATGTGAAATATTCAACGGTCCAGATCTCTTTCTCTAGCCGATCTGACGGCTGTTGTTCTCCCTCCTGAGCTTGCACACTTTCTTCCTAGCCTTGGGAGGATTTACCAAAACTCAAAGGCCTCGACCTTTGTTTGGTTCCTCCTGCGAGCTCTCAGATTTAAGCCTCGCCTGCATTCTCCATGACATTGTTCCTCATGAGCTTGGAGAACTCTAAACTCTCCAAAGAGTTCTTCGACCTCTGCATTCCTTGTAGCTATAGCTCCGTGCGCTAAACGCACTACTCCTCCTGAGCTTAACCTTGAATCCCCAAGGGATTCTTTGACTTCTATGCCTCTGCAGAGTCTTCACACACACAAAGTGCTATCTCTCCTAATATTCTCAAACACTCAGTTCTCTAAGGAAATAAATCCTTCTTCTTTCTCCCACAGATGGAGAAATTGGATGCCCTCTTGGCTATCCTTCTACTCAAGCAACCTTTTGATGAGTCTGCAGGGTGTTCAACAACCTTGTGAAGATCCTTCAGTGGATTCTTCCTCTATATTCCAGAACTCAAAGATTTCTCTTCTCTTCTCTGTGCCTGTCTGCACCCTGTCTCAATGCCCACCTGGCAGAGTGTCAAGAATCCTCAGTGATTCTGACTTCTTAAGAACTCACAGCAGAGTTCTTCCTCTGTGCACTCATTACACTAGCTCAATGCCCACCTGGAAGAGTGTCAAGAATACTTAGTGATTCTGACTTCTTAAGAACTCACAACAGAGTTCTTTTCAATGCACCTCCGTGCATATGCTCAATGCCCATTTGGTGGAGCTTCACAGAACTCACAGCAGAGTTCCTGTCTGCAACTGTGTCTCTCATTCACAACCTTGCCTCCTAAGGTGTTCAACAACCTCATGGGTCTTTCTCCTGAATTGATGATTTCAGCTATTGTGCCCTCCTGGCACGCCTTTGTCCAAACCTGCAGAATTCAGAAGTGCATCCTCTGTGCACGGATATCAGAACCGCGGCGTTCTGTCACACCCTCCTGGCATGAAGCCTCAAAGACCTTTCAATTATAAAACCAAACAACTTCTGCAAATGCATAAACATAACATACATTCACATCATATAAAGAACACTCACAGACATCCACATAACATAGAAATACATGCAGGAAAAACTACTTATGTTTATATTAAATGGAAAATGCCTGTTTTTACAAGGTGTTCCTGAGCACAGCCTGAAACAAGGTCTCGACTCTTTTTTTCTTTTCTATCAACTCCTCTCTACTACCTCTCCACCTTCTCTCCTCTCTTTCTCTTCTCTTACGACCACTACTACTTTTTCAAAATGAGATACGGAATCCCTTTTACCTGAGGGGGCTCTTCGATCTCTTCCCTCCAATCTACCTACCCTATTCAATTACATTGAATGGGTTGTCTAGTCCACTATCGGATCTAGATATCAGGCTTACAAAACATTAAAGGCCTATCTACCTACAACCTATGCAAAGGCACGGCTCCACAGCTCAATAGCTTAAACATTTAATTACATTCAATTTCTAAATCAAAATGAGGACTGTGCCTCTCTTCATCTTTGAATGCATGCGCTTGACGTGGATGGCTGGCTGGCTGGCTGACATGAGATGATGCTTCTGCATCATACTCCTCAGCTGCAAAATTCATGAGCTCCTACTCATGAGCTTCCCATCTCAGTTGTTGAAATCCCCCTGGATCCCAAATCATTCTCTGGAGTTGTTCGTCTGCTCCATCTTGCTACTATTGTTGTTGCTTTTGCGCTGTTGTGGCTGCTGCTTCTTCCTTTCTTCTTAGTTGCTCCTCGTTGGCAGTCCTTGCTGACCTTATGATCAGTTCTTGGATCTCCTCGATCACTTCGTCCAACTGCTCCAGTGGCTGGCTCTTCTTATGCAATCTCCTCAGCTGCAAAAAGTTTCTACAGATGGGTAGATCATCATGATCTCCCATGCCATCCTCTTCATCTTTCATGGCCTCAACCTGCCACCCTGATGCAAAGTTCATCTCTACAGTCTTCCTTTGACTGACCTGTTGTTCAGTCACCTTCTCTGACAACTCAATTTCTGCTAGTTCTCCTGCTGGTTTTGGATTGTTCAGCCAATCCTCCAACATTTTCAGTTCCATCTCCCATGGAGCGATTAATCTGCCTGCCTGCTCTTCAGCTTCTTCTACTGCCAGCTTCAGTGTTGCATCTTCATTCTTTTCGACTTCCTGGCTGAAAGCGTTGAGCCATTCCTTGGAATGCTCATTCTCTTATTTTTCTCAGGTAGCTTTAGATATATGTTCCAATTCCTCTTTGCAGTCTCAGCTAGCTGTCCTTCTATTATTGTCACACCTGCAACACAGATTTTTGCCTCCTCTTGGGAAAATGGTAGGAATATCTGTATTCCCCCAATCACTAGAAGGTCCCTCAAATCCTCCTCTTTTGTCAGCTACATCTGCTGATATAAATCCTTCCCTGAGCTCACCTACTCTGTCATCTCTTCTGGCTGATTCCAACTCATCTTCTCATCCCTGCGCACCTGGCAATATGAGATGCTTCCACTGCCCTCCTGGCAGTCTTCGAGATCCCGCAGTGACCTCATTTCATTGCCCAGCTGGCAATGTGAAATTCCCTATCTATCCTCATGATAGTCTCTGAGATCCCGTAGTGATCTCAACTCGTTGCCCACCTGGCAAAATGGAATTTCCTTTCTACCCTCCTGGCAGTTCTTGAGATCTTCAGCCGATCCCAATTCACTGAGATCTCTCCCAGTCTCCAGTTCACATATCTGAACCATCTCCTCAGGTCCATCGAGGTTTTCAATATGCCTCAAGCATCCTCTTAACAGCCTCTGCTGTCTTCTGACCATCATCTCCTTGACTGGCCATTTTGCTTTTTCCTTCCTCATGGGCCATTCATATACCCATCTCGACATGGCTTTCTGTTGCATCTGCAATGCAAACTTTTCTATTTCTTTATTTATATCAACAAGCTCTTCATCTATATCTTTTTGGCTCCATAGATCTAATTTTTTACTTCCAGCATATCTATGACTTTCAGTAACCATGTTGTTGTCCCTGTCTTCTCTCCTAGCAAACCTGCTGTTGTCACTCTATACCTTGAGTGTTTCCAGCTTCCTCCTACAGTCCTCCTGACTGTCTTCTGGACTGTTTCCTACCTGCAATCAAATCCTTATAGAGTTTCAGTACTTTGTCTTCTTCCCTTTGCCTCGCTTCACCTGAAATATACAAGTGAAGTCCCCGCTCTGATACCACTTGATGTGTATCACTGTGCTCTTTACCTCTTATGCCTCCCTCACCTATAATATACAGACAAGAATCAGGCTTTGATACCACTTGATGTACACAAACCAGCATACCCCTCAGGGTCCCTACGCCTGACCTCCTGGTCAAAAGGATCATTCTGTCTAAATTCCTTTGAGTTGAAGTGGCTCTTTCGATTCCCACTGGAATCTCAAATTCCCAATCCACGGGTCCTTATTTCCCTGTCACAACCTCTGCACGCGCCTATAACTTTTCCCCGATGATAATTTTGGGTTTCGGGGTTTTGCGATCCCCGATGTCAAGAGTCCCCTATCCTCTTGAATCCCCGATCTCTGATGAGTCAATTCGCCGATACACACCTTTACATGTTATCCCTCCTGGATAAACTCCTGGCCCATGTGACCACTATCCCTGTGACCACAGTCTTATCTCTCGTCGGGGTTTCGGGATTTCCAATGCCGAAATACATGGACACTCTTGTCATCAGGATTCCTGATTCTCTGAATTCCAATTTCCCGATGTGACTCTCCTATCAGGACCTTTCCTGAAGGCTTCGATCACTGCCATGCGTCCCCTCAAGATGGATGGTCCTAATCGCCTCTCACGATTTCGCGACTTCTGATGCTCTGGAAGTCTTTCCCTCAGGATTCGCGAAAGACCAAACCCTGATGCGCAAATTAGACTTTTCTATCGGGACTTTCCCAGATAGTATGGATCTCCACCACGTGTCCCCAACAGATGGACGACCCTAATCCAATCTCACAATTTTGCAACTCAAAATATCCAAACCTTCTCGACCTCAAGAACTCTGATATCCTGAACGTCGATATCCCGATAAGTCAATCCTTTCGGGACTTTTTCCCTCCTATTCACGAAGTTAAACCTCATGCATCTCCCAACTGATCTGATGGCTGTCGGGTATTTCACTCTAGATCTGACTATTCAAATCCGTCCTTCTTGTGCGCTCCTCCTGAGCTTCCTTCCTAGACGTGAAATCTTCAACGGTCCAGATATCTTTCTCTAGCCAATTTGACGGTTGCTGTGCTCCCTCCTGAGCTTGCACACTTTCTTCCCAGCCTTGGCAGGATTTACAAAAACTCAAAGGCCTCGACCTTTGTCTGGTTCCTCCTGCGAGCTCTCGGCTTTAAGCCTCGCTTGCGTTCTCCACGACGTTGTTCCTCCTAAGCTTGGAGAACTCTAAACTCTCCAAAGAGTTCTTCGACCTCTACGTTCCTTGCAGCTATAGCTCCATGCGCTGAAAGCACTACTCCTCCTGAGCTTATCCTTGAATCCCCAAGGGATTCTTTGACTTTTGCACCTCTGCAGAGTCTTCATGCACACAAAGTGCTATCTCTCCTGAGCTTCTCAAACACTCAGTTCTCTAAGGAAATAAATCCTTCTTCTTTCTCCCACATATGGAGAAATTGGATTCCCTCCTGGCTATCCTTCTACAAAAGCAACCTTTTGCTGAGTCTACAGGGTGTTCATCAACCCTGTGAAGATCCTTCAGTTGATTCTTCCTCTATATTCTAGAACTCAAAGAGTTATCTTCTCTTCTCTATGCCTGTCTACACCCTGTCTCAATGCCCACCTAGCAGAGTGTTAAGAATCCTCAGTGATTTTGACTTCTTAAGAACTCACAGCAGAGTTCCTCCTCTATGCACTCCTTACACTAGCTCAATGCCCACCTGGAAGAGTGTCAAGAATCGTCAGTGATTCTAAATTCTTAAGAACTCACAACAGAGTTATTTTCAATGCACCTCCATGCATATTCTCAATGCCCATTTGACAGAGCTTCACAGAACTCACAACAGAGTTCCTGTCTGCAACTGTGTCTCTCATACACAGCCTTTCCTCCTAAGGTGTTCAGCAACCTCATGGGTCTTTCTCCTGAATTGATGATTTCAGCTGTTGTGCCCTCCTGACATGCCTTTGTCTGAACCCATAGAATTTAGAAGTGCATCCTCTGTGTACATCTATTAGAACCGCAGTGTTCTATCACACCCTCCTGGCGTGAAGCCTCAAAGACCTCTCAATTCTAAAACCAAACAACTCCTGCAAATGCATAAACATAACATACATTCACATCATATAAAGAACACTCACAGATATCCACATAACACAGAAATACATGCAGGAAAACCTACTTATGTTTATTTTAAATGGAAAATGCCTGTTTTTACAAGGTGTTCCTAAGAATGGCCTGAAACAAGGTCTCGGCTCTTTTTTTCTTTTCTATCAACTCCTCTCTACTACCTCTCCACCTTCTCTCCTCTCTTTCTCTTCTCTTACAACCACTACTACTTTTTCAAAATGAGATACAAAATCTCTTTTACTTGAGGGGGCTCTTCGAGCTCTTCCCTCCAATCTACCTACCCTATTCAATTACATTGAATGGGATATCTAGTCCACTATCGGATCTAGATATCAGCCTTACAAAACATTAAAGGCCTATCTACCTACAACCTACGCAAAGGCACGACTCCATAGCTCAACAGCTTAAACATTTAATTACATTCAATTTCTAAATCAAAATGAGGACTGCGCCTCTCTTCAGCTTTGAATGCATGCACTTGATGTGTTTGGTTGGTTGGATGGATGACGTGAGATGATGCTCATGCAACAGATAAAATGACTTATCTCCTTCATCATGGAACTTTCCCAGAAAACCTAAATCCTAGGGAAAGAAGAGACCTTAGGTTAAAATCAATACAATATCACCTCATCAATTTGGTGCTCTTCCGAGTTAATTATTATGGGGTAATATTAAGATGTCTCAAACATGAATATGAAGACAAAGTTATGAAGGATCTCCATGATGGTCCTGCAGGTGAAAATTTTGCGGGAAACACCACCGCTCAAAAAATACTGAGAGTTGGCTATTATTTCCCTACTATGTTCAAGGACTCTCAGACATACGCTGAAAACTGTAAAACTTTCCAAATAACCACAGGGAGGGAAATGAGAGTAGTTGTCCCACTCCAACCTATGGTTGTTTCCAGGCCATTCGAGCAATGGGGGTTAGATATGATAGGAGAAATTACAATGAGTTCCTCAAAACAACATAGATATATACTGACTGCCACAGACTATTTCACAAAATGGGCAGAAGACATCCCACTAAATCATGTGAGAAAAAAGGTGGTGATCCAATTCATAGAGAAACATATGATCACCAGGTTCATGATGCCTTTTGTCCTTGTTTTTTATAATGTTGCGTATGTTTATTCCACCGTATTAGCAGAGTTTTCTCTAGAAAAAGGAATCATAATCAAATACTCTACAAACTACTATCCATAGGGGAACAAAGTGGAAGAATAAACCAATAAGAACCTACTGAGGATATTAAGGAAAACAATTACAGACAATCAGAGGAATTGGCATAGTTCACTCCATAACGCCTTATGGGATGATAGAGTAACACCCAAGGAATCCATAGGAAATTCCCCATACTTTCTAGTACACGGACAGGAAGCCATTCTACCGAATGGGCTATATCTTCCATCTCTTCAGCTTGCTCAAAATGTGAGAGGATATCCCTCATCAGTCATACAAGAAAGAATTGATACCTTCCTCATGCTGGAAGAAGAAAGGGAGAAAGAAAAATCTGAGTTCATAGTTCATCAACATATAGTTAAAAGGTGGTTTGATAAGCATAAGGCTAAAGAGAATTTTTTTGAAGTGGGAGACTTAGTCCTAAAATGGGACAGAGCAATGAGCCGAAAGTAAAACATTCTAAGTTTCAAAATCTATGGATCAGACCTTTCCAGGTGGACGAGAATATTGGGGTAGGCACGTATTGGTT
>SNQJ01S0184058.1:20666-35849 GCA_010110895.2 Picea sitchensis | reverse complement strand
TAAAACTAATATAAGAGTTACATACACATAGAAAGGGACAGGATTCAAAAAACCATCGCAAGAATCTCTGGTAAGAGTAACTCTGGACTTTTGACTGATATTCCATTATAATTTCGAAAGATTACAAAATGCTCAAAATAAATATCGTCTATGATTTTATCAACCCCCCTTTAGTCAATAAAATTTTTATATATAGAGAGAGAAAATAATCTTCCTAATATGAGGAGGTCGAGATAATATTCTTCCTAAAGTTGGATCTGGTTACAAAATTATAGCAACACGTTTAGAACTGCCTGCTAGGAAATATGAATCATTTTTTTGGAAAATAGGGGTGAAAGATAACATTATATAATAATAATAATAATAATAATAATAATAATAATAATAATAATAATAATAATGGTAGTTTTTACAAAACTGACAGAGGTTTTTGTATATGAACCTATTATTGATAAAATCCTCTTTCCATTTTCTAAAATTACTCTCTGGAGTCTCGGGATCCGCTTCCAAAGATAATGACTAAAACATGAAATCATTATTTAATGTTTAAATCTGAAAAATAAGATGTAAAGATCCATTTGAATTTTCCAAACCATGATTCCTATGAAAAAAATGAGAGAGGTTTTTTTGAATGGGATTGTTCTTGAAAAAATCCTCTTTCATTTTTTAAATATTCCTTTCCATTTGGTCAGAAACTGAGTTTGAAGTTGACTGAAAAAACAATCATTTCCAGAACTTACGCAATGAACTTGTGTAGCGAGGTTCCTTTTGACATTTCATTCTATTGTTTTTCTTTGATTGATGGATGAAGGCCATTGATTTATAGTTTGATACTCGAGATGATGATAAGCTACCCTGGGACCACTTCATTACCCTTTCAAACACCATTTTCTTCAAAATCCTAATATATGTCAAACCTTTTATTTTTCCAAAAATATCCTTGAACGTAATCATACTGTAAAAACCACCTTTTATCCAAATTTATAAAAAGTTACATGTGATAAAATTGGCTCCAATGAGGATGTTGTCCTCCCTATGAGGAAACAAAGAACATGTAGACCAGGTGCTTGATCCATTGGGATGTTCCCAAACCGAAGACTACAACTTGCTTTGACCTGTGACCTTTTCCAACTGAAACCAAACTGCAACCCAAACTGAAACTACAAGCTAAAAATATGCTCAAACCTATGAGCTTATTTAAATACAGATCATCCTACTCTAATAGATAAATAATTTTCGAATCAAATGATAGAAAAATGCCAATGCAACCAATCCAATAGCTTCTCAACTAATATGGTTATTTGACTATGCTTCAGCAAGATGGAAACCATAAAATATAATAGTAATGGCAACTGATCATACATCTTATTTCCACATTGAAAACATGGCTGAAAATTTAAGCTAAAAAGACCCTCCATGTAGTCAACTATGGGATCAATAAAGGCATGATCTGTTCGTTGATCCTCAAAGTATTTTGTGACTGGATCATCATGGTTGAAATTTTTGGATGTATTCTCTATGTCAAACCATAGCTTCAACTATGAATTTTCAAACTCATTTATTCTCAAAATATTCCTCAATCTTGATATCAAAGGGCAACACTTTTTTTTCTTGTTTTGATAGGAAAAGGTTTTCAGGAAACCAATTTTGATAGTTAAAACTGTGGGACTGAATTTGAGCGTCTAAGACCTCAATATATTTCTCAATTTTATCAACAAATGCTTCTAAAAAATAACTCCTTTCCTTGAAAAAATTGCATGAACATAAATATTGGGTATAAAATTTGAGAAATCATCTTCCACTTGATCATCATCAAACATATCAAAATATTCTCTAAAATATTCAATAGAAAGAGGGTCTGCCACATACCCTATCATATTGAAGCAACCATATCAACAATTTAAGCTTTGAATTCCTCAGAGAGTGGAGTCGCCATGGAAATTTTGAGCTCTGGATTTGTCTAAACTGAAGTCACCAGGTGAATGGTACAATATTCATGTTTTTGGATTATGTTCAGCATCATAAGTCAAATTTGAACTTTGTTGTTTCTCCCAGGGAAGATTTCACCTTCTCTCCCCGACAAGGACGCCAAAATGTTATCACTCTGTAAATTGCTTGGGTTGAGGAAGCAAATCACAAAGGTAAACTTCAAACCAACTTTAGGCTTGGAATTTGTCCTTTCCAAACCAGAGAGGGCTCTCTCACTATGTATTAGTCTTAGTGGTTAGATCTAAAATGGAAATAAGGTTTTACGATTTGGTTAATTTATGCTTTATGAACAATAACTTATTTCAACTTTTGAAAGGCTAAAGGGTATGGGCATAGTTACATATATTAGAAATTTAATGACATACACACTAAAATAATTCATTTTCTACACCAACCTCCTTTAACTAGGCCATCTTTATTCCCTAATCCATTTTACGATATAAATGAGAAATTCTTAGTGGCCTCTCATTATCGTTGTTGGGGAATATGAAGGGAAAATTCCTCGAAACCTCTACCACATTTAGCATAAAAAAAACTATGCATTCCAAGGCCCAATTCCCACACACACTTTAGCTTCCTACACATGTTGACTATAATATTTTACACCCAAAAAAATATGCATGCCAACATCAACATGCAACATGTCAGGAAGACAAACAACACCCATCAACTATTACAAGTTACAAAACCAAGCCTCCTTTAATAAATAAAAAAACATTCCTATAATTGAAATGTATAAATTTATATGTATAATATAAAGTAATTAATGATATATTTTTCTCTTTCTCCCATTCACAAAGCATTACTTTAAATTAACAAATAATACACGTGATTACTCTATTTTTTCATTATATTGATTCGTTATCTTTATTATTTTCACATCCATAATTTAATTAGCATTTTTATAAAATTTACAACCCACAATCAAATAAATGAAAACAATTAAAAAAAAAAATCAAACGTAAAGGAAAGTTAAACAATTTATTTCTTAAGAATGATACAATTACTTATTTCATAAACCATAAATCATGGAGACACTTTATTATGAAAACCATCATCATTGATTTGATCCAAAATGTGAAATATTTGGTTAAGTTGAATTTTGAATTTTCATTATGTTGATAAAAATTTGGTCATCTATATTTTCCTACTCTTGGATTCATAAAATTCTTGATATAAACATAAGATTTTTTGAACTTTTATAAGTTCATTTTTCATCCCTTAGTTTTATCTTAGCCACACATTTTTTGGATCCGGAATTCGTTTCATATGCCTAACTTATTCAAGATCTGGTCCAGAGATCCAATTTTAAAAAATCTTTCTAAATATCATATTCTTCTATCCTTTTTCGAATTTTGGCTAAGTATTTTCATCACTTATTTCTCTCACCTTTCACCTCTATCCATCTCAACACTTAACCATTTTTATCCTTAGATCTCCACCCTCTCCACTCCCTTATCCCTTATCCTCCCATACTTAGCCATATTTCAAGCCATATTTAAATCTATGGTGGGGGGTGGCCACCCACCACATTCCTTCACCCTTCCCTCTCACCTTCCTCACCCCTGCTTCTGCTATCTACATTTTGCCTCCCTCACTTCCGTCGTCTACATTTCTCCCCTTCCCCCCTAAATACTCATATCGTCATCAGGTTGGTGGGATAATGGGTTTGTGAACCTTCATCTCCACCCACTTGCTCATGTCATAAGTCCGCTACTACACTTAGCCATTTTTCAATTGCACAGGTTCATGGGTTCAAGCCCTCATGCTCCATTTTCCGTGACTTTCACTTTGCACATCAATTTCCATGATTTACATTTCGACCATCAGCCTTGTCGCGGGTGTTGATCTCCAAATTATTTCATTCCTCTTGCATGCAAATCCGGCCGACTGTTTCTCTACACTTAGTATATTTTTTATCATCTATACAACAACAAGTTCATGGGTTCCTGGGTTCACGAGTTCTTGAAAATTTTTATAATCAAATTCTCTCTTGTTAATCCCCGCAACCTACAAACTACCCCCTTGAATTATTCCACCCACAATTTTCCCTCATCCCCTCTCGTCACATCTCCCATACTTAGCTAAATTCTCAAAGCTATTCCAAGGCATGAAAACTAGCGAATGAGAATATGACACATGGCAATGAATGAGGTCATGACACATCGAAAATCAACATTGGAGATATGTGGAAACATATAATTTGAAAAATATGACGTGATATTATTGAATTAATCATCATGGTGATCAGGCGTGAGGTGGACAACGATGGGATTCCAAAAAAGTATTATTTTATTCGACAATTTTCCAAGGGTTGAATCCTCCAAGCTCCATAATTTCTTTTCTTCTTTTGTTTATTTCCAAGTGTATCAAACACTTAGTATTATATATCATGAATAATATAATATCCCAATTCATGTGGGATATGCTTTTAAACCAAAAATTTCAAATTTTATGAAGGGAAGCACGAAATTCATCCAAGGGCCCACATTTTCCAATCAATTTGGATCGACAGTGGTTGAGTGCTGATCTTGCAGAGGTCATAACATGAGATATGGGTGTCATAATCATGGAAACGTTATACCATTGGAAAGGTATTTAGATGTAGAATATGGTGGTATAGTTTTCAAGTGCTGAAAGTTGATACATTGTCCTAAAAAATTAAACTATATGTTAGATTCATTTTTATTGGGCCTGCATGACAACTCAACTTCACGAGCTCATATCTTGAGATCGAGGCGAAGGATTTGCACAAACTTTGTATAGTTGGAAATATAAGATGATTAATATCACATTAGAAGTGATTTACATGGCTAAAAATTTGATTATCATTCGTAGAAAATTAAAACACAGTCCTCCTATTTTAAATGGGAAATTAATTAAATTGTGAAAATAAAAGTTTATTTAAAAAAAATTATTAAAAAGGGAAAGGGACCCATTTTAGATATGTATATATTTATGATATAATTTCATTAATGAGGAATTAACAAGCAACTAATTAAATAGAATGTTTCAAGAATAAACTTTAATGAGAATTTCAAGAGAAGAAGAAAATCCTAACTACTCAAGTAGTTAGAAAATTTCTTCTTAAAAAGAGAAGACATGCTTCATCAATGGTTCCAATATTCAGTATTGTGAGAGGAGAAGGGAAGAAAATTAGAGGAAGAATAAGGTACATCCATGGATACACAATCAATATTTTGATCAAAAGAAAAAGATCTTCATATTATCCATTCTGTCTTTCTTCTACACCACTTCTCATAGCTTTATGTTTGAATCTCAGAGTTGGGCACAAGGCTGAGTTGTTAAGTATTTTTCTTGTATTCTTATATAGAATTTTCTTGTATGATCATGGAGTATTTGCAACAACATACATGTATGTCAATTTTTTGGTAATGAAGAACATTTCTCATTAATAAACTCCACAAATAATTGCTTCGGGGTTGATCTTGATTGTATCTTGTAACTTTGAGTTTTAAGTATAATATATTTGAGGTTGATCTATCAATTTCTCTTTTATTACTAATTGCGGTACTCTATTAAAATTATTTGATATGATCAAATAATTCTCTCTTATTTCTCATGAAGAAGATATGGATGCATCTATATATTATTAAGAAGATTGTGTGTGAGGCTTATCACAATTTAATTCTGATGTTGAAGGTCTCCTTCAATCTTTTCTTATTGTAAAAAGACTTTTGTTGCACATAAAGATCATATTGGGTTATTGAAAAACCATTTTCATATAAATCCAAGCCATAAAGATTTGATGTTTGCTACCTAGCACTCTCCCTAATCCAAGATATTCAAAGATATATCTTTTAGCCAAAAAGGAGAACCACCTCTCAAAAAAAAAAGGGGGAGACTAATATCCTCATGAGATTGTTGTTTCAGTCCTAACAAATTCAAGCGTCAACACATTCAAAACGACTTAATGATTAATTAGGTAGTGTTTAGATCATGGGGACAAACAAAAATCATATTATTTAAAGTACAATATCAATATGACCCAGGGTTGTAAGGTTATGGGATTATTAATCAATAATTACAAGGTTATGAGATTATTAAATTGTACACTATATTTGAAAGGTATACTTCAATTCTTGCACCCTAAGGAATATGGAAGGTGTGGAATAATAACACTCTTTGGAAAAAGATAAAATATAGTAAATATGGCTTTACAAGAATGCAAATCTTTGTTTTGAATTTAATAATCATGGAAGGTGTGGAATAATAACACTCTTTGGAAAAAGAGAAAATATAATAAATATGGCTTTACAAGAATGCAAATCTTTGTTTTGAATTTAATAATCATTCATTAGACNATAGTTAAAATTGTGGGACTGAATTTGAGCGTCTAAGACCTCAATATATTTCTCAATTTTAGCAACAAATGCTTCTAAAAAATAACTCCTTTCCTCGAAAAAATTGCATGAGCGTAAATATTGGGTAGAAAATTTGAGAAATCATCTTCCACTTGATCATCATCAAACATATCAAAATATTCTCCAAAACCTTCAATAGAAAGAGGGTCTGCCACATACCCTATCATCTTGAAGTAACCAAATCAACAATTTAAGCTTTGAATTCCTTAGAGAGTGGAGTTGCCATGGAAATTTTGAGCTCTGGATTTGTCTAAACTGGAGTCACCAGGTGAATGGTACAATATTCATGTGTCTGGATTATGTTCACCATCAGAAGTCAAATTTGAACTTTGTTGTTTCTCCCAGGGAAAATTTCACCTTCTCTCCCCGAAAATGACGCCAAAATGTTATCACTCTGTAAATTGCTTGGGTTGAGGAAGCAAATCACAGAGGTAAACTTCAAACCAACTTTAGGCTTGGAATTTGTCCTTTCCAAACCAGAGAGGGCTCTCTCACTATGTATTAGTCTTAGTAGCTAGATCTAAAATGGAAATAAGGTTTTAAGATGTGGTTAATTTATGATTTATGAACAATAACTTATTTCAACTTTTGAAAGGCTAAAGGGTATGGGCATAGCTACATATATTAGAAATCTAATGACATACACACTAAAATAATTCATTCTCTGCACCAACCTCTTTTAACTAGGCCATCTTTATTCCCTAATCCATTTTACGATATCAACGAGAAATGCTTTGTGGCCTCTCATTATCGTTGTTGGGGAATATGAAGGGAAAATTCTTCGAAACCTCTACCACATTTAGCATAAAAAACACTATGCATTCCAAGGCCCAATTCCCACACACACGCTTTAGCCTCCTGCACATGTTAACTATAATATTTTACACCCAAAAAAATATGCATGCCAACATCAACATGCAACATGCCAGGAAGACAAACAACACCCATCAACTATTACAAGTTACAAAACCAAGCCTCCTTTAATAAGTAAATGAACATTCCTATAATTGAAATGTATAAATTTATATGTATAATATAAAGTAATTAATGATATATTTTTCTCTTTCTCCCTATCACAAAGCATTACTTTAAATTAAAAAATAATACACGTGATTACTCTATTTTTTTCATTATATTGATTCTTTATCTTTATTATTTTCATATTTTCACATCCATAATTTAATTAACATTTTTATAAAATTTACAACCCGCAATCAAATAAATGAAAACAATTAAAAAAAAAAAAATCAAATGTAAAGGAAAGTTAAACAATTTATTCCTTAAGAATGATACAATTAATTATTTCATAAACCATAAATCATGGAGACACTTTGTTATGAAAACCACCATCATTGATTTGATCCAAAATGTGAAATAGTTGGTTACTTTGAATTTTGAATTTTCATTATGTTAATCAAAATTTGGTCATCTATATTTTCCTGCTCTTGGATTCATAAAATTCTTGATATAAACATAAGATTTTTTGAACTTTTATAAGTTCATTTTGCATCCCTCAGTTTCATCTTAGTCACACATTTTTCGGATTTGGAATCCATTTCGTATGCCTAACTTATTCAAGATCTGGTCCAGAGATCCAATTTTGAAGAATCTTTCTAAGTATCATATTCTTCTATCCTTTTTTGAATTTTGGCTAAGTATTTTCATCACTTATTTCTCTCACCTTTCACCTCTATCCATCTCAACACTTAACCATTTTTCTCCTTAGATATCCACCCTCTCCACTCACTTATCCCTTATCCTCCCATACTTAGCCATATTTCAAGCCATATTTAAATCTATGGTGGGGGGCGGGCACCCACCACATTCCTTCACCCTTCCCTCTCACCTTCCTCATCCCCGCTCCCGCTATTTACATTTCTCCTCCCTCACTTTCGTCGTCTACATTTCCCCCCTTCCCCCCTAAATACTCATATCCTCATCAGGTTGGTGGGTTAATGGGTTTGTGAATCTTCATCTCCACCCACTTGCTCATGTCATAAGTCCGCTACTACACTTAGCCATTTTTCAACTGCGCAGGTTCATGGGTTCAAGCTCTCATCCTCCATTTTTCGTGACCTTCACTTTGCACATCAAGTTCCATGATTTGCATTTCGACCATCAGACTTGGTGTAGGTGTCGATCTCCAAAGTATTTCATTCCTCTTGCATGTAAATCCGACCGACCGTTTCTCTACACTTAGTATATTTTTTATCATCTATACAACAACAGGTTCATGGGTTCCTGGGTTCGCGGGTTCTTGAAAAGTTTTATAATCAAATTCTAATCCCCACAACCTACAAACTACCCCCTTGAATTATTCTACCCACAATTTTCCCTCATCCCCTCTCATCACATCTCCCATACTTAGCTAAATTCTCAAAGCTATTCCAAGGCATGAAAACTAGCAAATGAGAATATGACACATGGAAATGAATGAGGTCATGACACATCGAAAATCAACATTGGAGATATGTGGAAACATATAATTTGAGAAATATGATGTGATATTATTGAATTAATCATCATGGTGACCAGGCATGAGGTGGACAACGATGGGATTCCAAAAAATTATTATTTTATTCGACAATTTTCCAAGGGTTGAATCCTCCAAGCTCCATAATTTCTTCTCTTCTTGTGTTTATTTCCAAGTGTATCAAACACTTAGTATTATATATCATGAAGAATATAATATACCAATTCATGTGGGATATACTTTTAAACCAAAAAATTCAAATTTTATGAAGGGAAGCACAAAATTCATCCAAGGGCCCACATTTGCCCATCAATTTGGATCGACGGTGGTTGAGCGTTGATCTTGCAGAGGCCATAACGTGAGCTACAGGTGTCATAATCATGGAAACGTTATACCGTTGGAAAGGTATTTAGATGTAGAATATGGTGGTATAGTTTTCAAGTGCTGAAAGTTGATACATTGTCCTTAGAAATTAAAATATATGTTAGATTCATTTTTAATGGGCCTGCATGACAACTCAACTTCACAAGCTCATATCTTGAGATCCAGGTGAAGGATTTGCACAAACTTTGTATAGTTGGAAATATAATATGATGAATATCACATAAGAAGTGATTTACATGGCTAAAAAATTGATTATCATTCCCAGAAAATTAAAACACAGTCCTCCTATTTTAAATGGAAAATTAATTAAATTGTGAAAATAAAAGTTTATTTAAAAAAAATTATTAAAAAGGGAAAGGGACCCATTTTAGATATGTATATATTTATGGTATAATTTCATTAATGAGGAATTAATGAGAAACTGATTAATGGAATGTTTCAAGAAGAAAATTTTACGGGAATTTCAAGAGAATAAGAAAACCCTAACTACTCAAGTAGTTAGAAAATCTCTTCTTAAAAAGAGAAGACATGCTTCATCAATGGTTTCAATATTCAGTATTGTGAGAGGGGAAGGGAATAATATCATAGGAAGAATAAGGTACATCCATGGATACACAATCAATATTTTGATCAAAAGAAAGAGATCTTCATATTATCCATTCTGTCTTTCTTCTACACCACTTCTCATAGCTTTATGTTTGAATCTCAGAGTTGGGCACAAGGCTGAGTTGTTGAGTGTTTTTCTTGTATTCTTATATAGAATTTTTTTGTATGATCATGGAATATTTGCAACAACATACATGTATGTCAAATTTTTGGTAATGAAGAACATTTCTCATGAATAAACTCCACAAATAATTGCTTCGGGGTTGATCTTGACTGTGTCTTGTAACTTTGAGTTTTAAGTATAATGTATTTGAGGTTGACCTATCAATTTCTCTTTTATTACTAATTGTGGTACTCTATTAAAATTCTTTGATATGATCAAATAATTCTCTCCTATTTCTCATGAAGAAGATATGGATGCATCTATATATTATTAGGAAGATTGTGTGTGATGTTTATTACAATTTAATTCTGATTTTGAAGGCCTCCTTCAATCTTTTCTTATTGTAAAAAGACTTTTGTTGCACATAACTATCATATTGGACTATTGAAGAACCATTTTCATATAAATCCAAGCAATAAAGATTTGGGGTTTGCTGCCTAGCACTCTCCCTAATCCAAGATATTCAAAGATATATCTTTTAGCCAAAGAGGAGAACCACCTCTCTAAAAAAAGGGGGGACTAATATCCTCATGAAGTTGTTGTTTCAGTCCTAACAGATTCAAGCATCAACACATTCAAACCAACTTAATGATTGATTAGGTAGTGGTTAGATCATGGGGACAAACAATAATCATATTATTTAAAGTACAATATCAATATGACCCAGGGTTGTAAGATTATGGGATTATTAGTCAATAATTGCAAGGTTATGAGATTATTAAATTGTACACTATATTTGAAAGGTATACTTCAATTCTTGCACCCTAAGGAATATGGAAGGTGTGGAATAATAACACTTTTTGGAAAAAGATAAAATATAGTAAATATGGCTTTACAAGAATGCAATTATTTGTTTTGAATTTAATAATCATGGAAGGTGTGGAATAATAACACTCTTTGGAAAAAGAGAAAATATAATAAATATGGCTTTACAAGAATGCAAATCTTTGTTTTGAATTTAATAATCATTCATTAGACTTGGGCTTCACACTATTCCACATTACGAAATAAAGTACCAAGAGAAGGTTCCAATTATGAAATAAGATACTAATGGATATATTTATATAATATAATATTTTATTTTTTTACATTTTTATATGTAATTATATAGTGTTTATTAGTTTTTTTAAATGTTAAAAGATAAATAGGAAATATTTTAAAGGTCAAATTTTATTTATTTGTTAATTTTTCGTTTTTTTTATAAATGATTTGCTTAGAAGTATTTTATTCTAATTTTTTTTTGGTCGTGTGAAACTATATAAAATCTTTAAAAATTTGAATATTTTTATAAGAATATTTCCAAACATTTTATGGGTGCTATTTTAATAATTAGTAAAATTTGCTAAGATTTTTAAACTTTAAAATAAATATAGATACTTAAAAAATTTCAAAAATAAAAAATAAAAAAATCCTTTAATATAATTGAGATTATAAAGATAATATAAGAGCATAAAGCTTCTATTCAAATGCTTCATCACCTACTAACACGATTATCAAACTTAAATGTCCCTTTTTAACCATTGTATAACTTCTAAGAGGGACAATGCAAACAAATTATGTAATTCACAAATTACTTAAAATGAAGGTAAATTGAATAGGCAAGCATGCACAATAATAGAGAGAAAAATAGAGAAGTGAGAATTGGATTTTGAGGTGATCCTCCTGTATAGTCCTTATTCTATGAAAGTGTCACTTTGGCTTATTATCCTTTCTTCCCATTGGAATTTAAACTTGTTGTAACTCTCAGAATATCATCTCCAAGTTATCTTCCCTTAGTCCCCTTCCTTAGATGGCTCTCACACAAGTGCTAGATTGTATTATGGCCTGGCTTAATGCCTTGCCACTTGTTTGAATTAGAAAATTGAATTGTACCAACTAAGATTGGAGATGGCCATGCCATTTCCACCTCTTTTTTCTTTCTCCAATCAGGGAGTCCATTTCTCCAATAATATTTTTCCCTTATGAGTTCTCCTTTGACATTCACAATTCCTTCTTTTTTGAATTAGATATCTCATATTTATAACTTATTTGCTATTACATTCGTTAATATCCGGGCATAAAAAATCAAATTTTATTAAATAAAAGGAGTTGTTCGACGACGAAGAATAATACTTTCATTCTCCCATGTACTATAATATTCTTTCTTTTTTTTCCTCTTGACATATTTATGAGAATTTTGAAATCACCTTTTATTATTAAACATTTAATTTTCAATTTTCATATTAAATTAATGTTTTCTATTATTTAATTCTTCCTCTTTTATTATCTATTCCATAATTATGCAGGAGCATCGCTCCACCTCAACAACGCACCAGCTATCCAACACATCAAAGCGCATTCAAGGATGGGAGAGACACCAACCCTCTCGTTTTTCCCTGATTTTTAAATTTCAAATGTAATATTTAATGCAATTAAATGATATAAGGATGGAAGAGCCAAGTTGATGCCTTTGTGCATGCAGGAGATAAGGTTGCCTTTAATGGCTAACATGATGATAGGATCTAGATCCAATTTGGACTAGATGGCCATTGAATGTAATTCAATGCAATTGATGAGAGCAGGTGAGTTGGAGGGAAGGCTCGAGGAGCCCCTCTTTTGTAAAAATCCTTGTAATCAATTATTCAATGATTGAAGGATAAGAAGAAGGAGAAGAGAGAGCTGAGACTCAGTTGTTGTCCAAGATCATGTATTGTAATTGACATTTTGATATTAATACAAATAAGCATATTTCACTGTTTATGAGTTCCTGTGTTTTATGAATGTTATCTCAGTGTTATGAATATATGTTGTAGATGAATGTGTTAGGTTTCATCTACAGGGATAGACATAATTCACTATATGTTTGAGAGTTGTTAAATTATTCTGGGTTCTTTAGGCTAAATGAAAGGAGTGCATGACAGAGTATTGGAAACTCTGTGAGCCAACTCAAGGAGTGGGTATCTGAACTCTTTCGAGTCAGAGGAGAATGTGCCAGAAGGGCACACCAGAACATTTACAGACTCAAGAGGAGCCTCAAGGTTGTTGAACACCTTGGAGGGGAAAGTATGTGCAGAAGAAAGCACAACCAGAGTTGTTGAATACTCTGAGAGCTCTACTAGGTGGGCATCGAGTAGGTGCAAGGGTGCACAAGAAGAACTCTATTTCGAGTTCAGAGGAAGAGAGAACTGTCATGGCGAAGACACCCCAGAGTTACTGAACACTCTGGTAAATAGACATGAGAGATAATTCAAAGTTTCTTAACACTCTGGAGGAAAGGCTTAGCAAGGAGCGCTTCGAGGAGGTGCAGAGAGTGCATAAAACCAACACGTTCTGAAGTGTTGGAGAAGTTGTAGGAACCAGATTTGTTGAACACTCTTTGGGAAATCTTTGGAAGTGTGCATTGAGCGGATGCAGGAGATGCATCAGTGAAACTAAAGGATTTCAGGAAGTAGGAGGAAGACTTGTGCAAGGGGTGCACTAGGCCAACACTCAGACAAAGTGTTGAAAGACAACCATTTGAAGGCTCGGTCAAGTGCAAGGAGTGTGCCATAGGTAAAGTAGTTTCAGTTTACAAGCTCAGGAGGAAGAGCATTGGGTTGCTAGGAGGGAACCACAAATTCCTTTGAAGGATGCAGAAGGGTCGAGTCCATCAAAGATTCGAGCAAGAAAAATATCAGGAGGAAAATCATTGTCAAGACCCAATAGTTGGGCTCGTAGGAGAAATCTCAAAGGACGCAACCTTTGATACTTAAGAAATTTTCCCAATTTTGGGAGAAAGCCAAATATTGCGTGGATGAGTTGTAGTAGCCGTTATATTAGCTACAAAGGATGAGATCTGGACCATTGAATTCCACATCCAGACTCCAGCAAGGAGCACGCGAAAGAGAGAGACAGATCCCCACCGTTGGATCCGACGTGAAGGACCAACAACCGTTGTATCCAGAGGTAAGTGCACGAAATTTAATTCCTTTTTTTTTAAGTGCATAGGAGAGAGGGATATCCAAAGTCCCAGAGTCCTGAAGTAGATCGAGAATGTTCATCATCAAGAGAGACAGGTGGTTGAAGATATGGAATTCTGGAGCAGAGGCACTCCAAGAGAATCCAGGTGAGTAGCAAGTGAAATCGCCGAAGCTCCGAAGCCCGGAGCTCATCTCAGTTGTTGGTGTTGGGATGGGACACGTGGAGGGAGATCTGAGACTTTGGAGGAATTGCACTGCGGGATATTTCAGACGAGGTGGTCGCAGAATCGATGAAGTCCCGAAGTGTTGAAACAAATCCTAGCCATTGATTTTTTGGAGGGTACGTGGCACTAGATCGTGGAGTTCAGAAGGAAGTACTCTGGAAGAAAGGGGGTGTAGAAGGTGGAATAACTCCCAAATTCCCAGGGAGCTAGAGCATATCTGGGTCGTCCATTGGTAAGGACATGTGTCACGAGATTCTGCACTCTAGAGCATAAGTACTCAGGAAGAATTGAGGAGTGGAGGCGCAAGAACTCCCGAAGGGATGGGAGCTGAAGTAGATCTAGACCATCCAAGATGAGAGGACATGTGTTAACAGATCTTGTATTTTGGAGAAAAGGAACTCCGGAAGAAATGTGCCAAGGTAAGTAAAAAGCTCCCAAAGGGTCGAGAGCCAAAGAAATCCCGACTGTCAATCGAGAAGATCTATGTGGCAGTAGATTGTTAACTCCGAAGGAGAGCCACTTCAGAGGATTTGAAGTTTGGTGCTTCGTAAATCCCCAAATCCAGGAGAAGTGGAGGAGATATCAACCGTCCATTAGTTGGAGACATGTGGCAGGATATTTCGTACTTCATAGGTTGTACACTCCAAAGGAAACTGGAATTGGGTGGCATGAAAACTCCCGAAGCCCAGAGCACTGAAGTCTATCTAAGTCGTCCATCGGAAGTGGATAGGTGTCAACAAATCGCGTACTCCGAAGGTTTGTCACTACGGAGGATTTGCGTGGTGGTTGGTCTAGAATTTGTCGAAGCGTTGGAGCTCGGAGTTGTCGTGGACCGTTGACCTACGAGGGGACGCATGGAGGACGGAGGTTCACTATGTTGGAAAGTCACTACAGAAGAATTAGCGACAGGAGAAGTGAAAACACCCGGATCCCGGAGCTCCGAAGAGCCCTTTAAGTAGGCGCCTAGTCCTCGCCCGAGGTCACATGAAAGGAGATGGGCCTAGTGGAAGGAGCTAGTGCT
>SNQJ01S0184058.1:2541-16924 GCA_010110895.2 Picea sitchensis | reverse complement strand
AAAATAAATAAATTATCATGATATTAATAATTAACACTTAATAATTCTCATAATGAAATTCAAAACAAATTTCGATTTTTATTTACTTTGTAGTAAGATGTACAAAGTACATGGTTTAGCCAAAATATACACATATTTGTAAGTGTGAGGATGTGAAATTATTTAATACATATTTGTAAGTATGAGAATATAGAATTTTTTTAATAATTCAACACTTGAATAATTTTCATAATCAAACTCAAAACAAATTTTAATTTTTATTTACTTTGAAGTAAGATCAAAACAAATTTTTATTTTTATTTACTTTGAAGTAAGATGTACAAAAGTAACCAAAATATACAAATATTTGTAAGTATGAGGATGTGAAATTTTTTAATACGTATGTGTAAGTATGAGAATGTAGAATTTTTTTTAAAACAAATTTTTATTTTTATTTACTTTGAAGTAAGATGTACAAAAGTAGCCAAAATATACAAATATTTGTAAGTATGAGGATGTGAAAATTTTTAATACATATTTGTAAGTATGAGAATGTAGAATTTTGTTTTAATGAAGATTTAGTTTATTGTTTGTAAGTATGAGATTGTAAAAAAATTTAATACACATTTGTAAGTATGAGAATGTTGAATTTTTTTCGTAATAAAGACTTAGTTTATTGATAAAGTGATAGAGTGTTAGTTTGTTTACAAAATGTTAAAGAGTTAATGGATGAAGTTTACATCGTGTTAAATTATTTGCCAAAATTTTATTTTAATAAAAAAATAGTTTATTGATAAAGTGTTATTTCATTTATAAAATGTTAGATATGTAATTAGTAAAATTTACATAATGTTAAATCATTTGTCAAATTTTCGTTTTTCCATTCATTTTTGTTTTTAAATAATTAAATGAAAAATAATTTAAAAACAAATATTATAAATAATATATTATTTTTAAAAAATATTACATAAATAAAAGTTGTTTTTAGGCAATTTTGATATAATAATAATAATAATAATAATAATTTATTTTTAAGGTCACGGCCAAGCCAACACACCAAATTGGTGTATGAGATCCCCTTGTTTGTGGGACAAGGGACCCCCTCCGCCTAGCGATTTCACTGGTAATGTCTACGAAGGTATACATACCCTACCCCCCTCTGGATTTGAACCTGTGACCTCTTAAGATGAAACACATGTTCTTAACCATTAGGCCCACTCAGGCTGTGTTATCTGATATAATAAATATCAACATGTTAATTGTGTTATGTGATATAAAAAAAACACACAATTCTATTATCATTAACAACTGGGGTAAGGAAACACGTTAAAAAATAATTCAACACTCCATTCCGAAAGAAAAACTTACACAACTACTAAATGGAACAACCTAAGGTGCCACTATTACCATACCTTACTAAAGTGTACTTGGTACCCATCTCAACCTAAGGTGTCCACGATTACAACCAAGCGCTTCTGAAGTGTACTTTGTACCCAAGTTAAATGCCCATTAGATACCATGAAATAGCTTTGTGAGCCCTAACTCACCCTCCTCATTATTCGTATAATATTCTCACTTTATCTTCATTATTCATATAACATTTCCACTTCATAAATTATATATAAATAATACATATTCGTATAATATTCTCACTTTATCTTCATTATTTATATAATATTTCCACTTCATAAATTATATATCTTGTGATTACATAGTATTTACTTACTTATTCTTTGAGGACACTTGCGTGTAAGTGATCTGGTTATAGTACATAGTTATTTGTTTCGCTTATGGATTTTTATGATGATGTTGATGGATTATGATTTTTAAGTTATTTATTATATACATATTGATAGATGTTATTGACAAGTTTCCCTGAGTGTGCATGACACTTGATAGATTTTGGATGTCGAGGGCATCAATCGACCTCCTTGGACTCTGGATTGAGTCAGGGAGTGGCTTGTATTGGTTGATGGAATCTTTCTAATCTGACTCACATACGGAGTAAAGGGGCCATGCACATAAAACAAATATTGAGGGAGAGGTGTGGCAGAATCCATGTCACAGCCTATTAGCACTCTCGCCATGGCTCGAATTGTAGGTTAACGATTACCTAGTTCGAGAGGTCCACGATGTCATGAGGGTAGACTGAGACAATCACTCATGAAGAGTCCTAAGTATAATTTTTGTAAAGAGGATAAACTGAAATTAATAACTAAATCAAAAGGGGAATGAGGTAAATAATTTCAAGAATTAAGTAAAATGAAATAATCCTAAAGATTTGATTTAATACACATATGTGCAAGAAAATACCAAATTGAAATTTAAGATAAGAAGGGATTAAAGCATGGAAGAATATGTGCACAAATAGAAAAGAATCTGGAGTCTAACTACCACTAGTTTAACTATGAGAAGAATCCTATTTAACTCAACTCATATTTAGAAAGGCGTCGGTCATTAATTTGAAATAAGGAGAATAAAGAGACAGCTAGGAGTGATTTAAGGAGTGCTTTTAGGATGGGTGAGGGAAATTGAATTTAATATGAAATTTCTTATGCAACTTGGGGGAAATGGTGACAAGTGTAGGGGGGAAATAATTCTAATTTATCTAAAATAAAAGTGAATTAATTGTGCAAGTGGGAAGTTGTCCTTAAGGAAACTCCTATAAAGCAAACAATAAAGAGGGGTAAGGGAATACACGGGTTATCGACAAAGTTATGCTGCCGAAATATTTTTGACTAGTTTTACTTGTGAGAGTTGGGATACCCAGCTTGAGATATAGTGGTGGCTCTACCTTGCGAGGTAAGCTTGGAGCTAGAGAATTTCCGGTTGAGTGTGCATGGCCCCCTTTGCGTCTCGGGGGATAATTGGGAAGAAGAGTACCCCTAGCGTTGGCAGGGAGATACCAATGGCGTCTCTACGGTTAGCAAGCGGGAGGCTGGAAGGAGCACCTTCGCATAATAACATATTCAATTTCGTCGCCTTCGGTTACTGTATTTTTATTTGAGTTTGTATCTATAATTTTGCTAAGAATTTATTGTAATATGGGGTTGTTGTAAATCCTCCATGACCGTGATTGTAATTATGATATTGATTCGTCATAATACTTGATGCTTTTTGTGTAATTTTAGAAAATGAAATTCTAGTTTTCTGGCATTTGAATTCTCAAACCAAGTATTGGATTTCATTTGAAAAAGGAATGAATCTACCATAGATGTGTTATAATTTGAATGGGTTGACAATTTCCTAGTAGACTGTAAATATTTTCGGATTAATGAGCAAATCTTCTATGACTATCTTGAATCAATGGACGTGCAACAAATTGCCAACCCTGTGAACGATAGATTGTAAATGTACAAAATGGTTTGGTGGGAGTCTGGGTACAGGTTTTGTATTGAGAACTGATCTGTTTCCCCGCTTTACCCATGACTATAAGTGTGCTATATTCATTGTAATTTATTTTAATTATATGGAGCACTTTTCGATTTCTAAATTAAATTTTTATGGTACAGACACATTTGTTTCTACCCGAATCACATTTTGAGATTGCCAGAATACGATTCACCGCTAGTATACCTGGTTCGCTGCTAGTTGATAGAATCTGATTCGCTCAAATCATTCTTCTCTATGTATTGAGTTAGATGTTGGGTTTATTCTTCTTCATTTTTCATTCTTCTCTGATTCACTGCTAGTATACCAACAATTTAGCAATACCAGCAATACCACAAGGCTGAGATCCTCTTACAATATTATCTCTGTGACTGATATGTCGTCATAGGGTTAATGAACTCTGTCAGTTAGGGATGATTTTAAGGATGGAAATTTATTTCAAAATGTAGAAACCTTGGCGAATATTATTAATCCTTCATATGTCAACTATAAATGTTTGGCGATATTTTTATAAAAATATTCAAATTTATAAGGATTTTATATAGTTTGTATAAAATTTTGGCGATCTTTAAGGTAAAATAATTTTATCTTTTATAATTTGGGCGAATAATTTTTAGAATAGCGAATCTTGTTTTTGGAAAAATCATGGAAAATTAGCCCATGAGCGAAATTTAGCCCCTAAAATCATCCATGTTGTCAGTCGCTCTTGTATTAATTTTGGTGTGTTTAATACCTATCCTCTTATCTCGCTCTTAGTCTGGACTAGTTCAACCTCTGTATGAAGACATATGCAATCCATAATTCTAGGAATACGAAACCTTGAATTATATTACAAGTTTGGCGGAATTTCAGAAATGATTCAAGAGAAATTTTATTTTATTCCTTCTTTTAAAATAAAAAGAAAAGTAATTCTGGGAGACTAATATTTCCTCACTAAGCGATCATGATATTCTTTTGAGGATACAACTTATCCTCATATGGTGAATAAATTGAAAATTCAAGGAGGAATTTGATTGTTGAATTTTTATATTGCAAGCCTTACTCTTTCTTCAATAGGTTCCAAAATTCTTTACACCCTTAAATAAGGAAACACAACTATGACTTACATGAGTTATTTATTCCTTAAGAATAGAATTTCAAAGTAGCCCTTGGAGATGGGAAGGTAGTTACTTTAAAACTTAGTCTTGCAACTAAGTCCTGAAATAGATAGACCATCTTAAAATGCATTCTTAGTAGACGACAATAATTATGTCCTCCTTTATTTGCAACTTGATGACGGTTTTCAAGGAGTCGAGATTGAGTAATCTTAGGAATTAGGTTAACAATAATATGTGCATATATATAATTGATGAATTTTTCTTATTTGAATACTTACTTAAGGGTGAAGAAATATAGAAGAGGTTATGTGATTTAAATCTTGAAGATATTGCGAATTGAATTTTATTAATAACTATCTCTTTAGCGTCTTACTTGAAGATTTAAAATGGTGACCTTAGTAATCGACTATTAAAGTGTAATGATTGATGACACCGTATATCTCGCATTATTGTACATACTTCTTATATCTGCGCCAACGTGTGACTTCATGTTATTGTTTTTATGGAAGATTTTATTGGTTTCATTTAATGGAATACACAATGTAAAAATTTTGTTAAAATTCATGCATTACTTAAGAAGATTGAGTTCTTATGGGTTCTCGTAACAAATAACTAATTATGGACTTTCATTTTTATACTCCCAGAAGATGTTCCTTAAAAATGAGAGGCCTGGTTAAGTTGCACGAGATTAAATTGTGATTACGCTCTTGATTTAGTTTTTCCTTATGAAAGGTCCTTCTACTCATTTACGCTTTTTGTTCTTGAAAATGGGTAAGTATAGTAGAGCATACAGTGCGCCATGAAAATAAAGTTGACGATAAATGTTGTGCCATGAACATAATGTCGATGTATTATTGATTGAATAATTAGATTCTATTGCACCACTAAATAATGTTGATGTATGATTGTTTTAGTAACTAGATTCCTCTTGCGCCATTAATTATTTTGATGTATGATTGTTTTAGTAGTTAGATTACTCTTGCGCCATGTAAAAATGTTGATGTATGACTGATAATATAGAATGGAGTTATGAGTTGTGATTGATTAAGGGGTTTAGAAAGCTCCTTGTTCCTCAGAACAGTCGCCAGCCCTGAGACCTTAAGTGGTCAAAATCAATAGGATGAATTCTGGGCTTGAGCATTTCTTATATGTCCTGGAGATTCTAACCATGAAGGATAGGTTGGGCGGGTAGTTATTTAAATGTTTAGTGACATGGTGGATCATATATCTATATTTTTCTTCAGTTGATTGTGATTCGTTGACTCGCGTCACTATTGATTATGTTAACGCATTGATTATGCATCATTATTTTTTATGATGGTGTGTAGATTGTGTCATTAAGTATTGTGTTAACGCATTGATTATGTGTTTTATTTATATTTATGATGTGTTTCTATTAATTATGTTGATGGAGGGTTTGTGTCGTTATTAGTTACGATGATGTGTCACTTGCAATGTTATCTATGTTGTGATGTTTTTAATTTCCTAAAGCAATTTTTTTTTACCTATTGTACATCGTTTTGTTGTTGTAATGGCGGGGTTGTTACACATACATTGAAATTAATCTTATCAACTGAGTATTTTAAGAAGATTTTCAACAAGGAGATAAATTCCACATACCGCAATATAATATTCATGAAAATTGAGTATTATAGATAGTGTTATTAATGCGTTACAATGTTTACTATTATTCATGTGTAATTAATGTGTAAGATTTATGTGAAAAATAAATAATGCAAGTAATGCTATTAATGTGTAGATTTACATGAGAAGTTAAGAATTGACTTATTGGAAGATTATGGAGTGGTGTTATTAATGTCTTATTATGATCTATATGGAAATTCATTCGGTAAATAAAAGTCCCTACTTGATATTATTATAATATTATTGGTATTATGGAATTTCTTCCTATGTTATCAATATAATCGATATTATAGACTTTCTTCCAATGAAGATTATGAAGTTTTAATATAATACAACTATGAATAATATAGTTGAGATGGAATTCTTTTAATGAAAAATAATATGTTCCTGTAGTTATGACATGGGTTTACATTAAAATTTTAATATAATTCAAGTATGAATAAGTGAAAATATGGAATTATAATTCAATTATGAATAATATATTTGAGAGTATGAAATTTGTTGCAATGAATAGTAGAGTTTGATATTTAGTAATGTAGTTGAGAGTATGGAATTTCTTTCCATGTTATTAATATAGTTGAGAATATGAGATTATGGAATTTTTTCCATGATATTAATATAGTTGAGAATATGGAATCTTAATATAATTCACGTACATAATTTTTTTGAACTCGGAATCTCTCAGACTCCAAAGGGAAGAGGAAATTAGGTAAACCATCTTACCTATAGACCTAAGCCCGGATGAATATTCTACAAAAAACTTTTGGCTTATGGACATATGCTACAACAATATGTAATGGAGTGAGTTAATAAGTGGATAAACTCAACTTTTTCAGAAAGTTCATTTTTTTTTGTTAGACAAAGTTTCACCCTCATCTACTCACATTTTTGAAATTCTAACAATGTGAGTCATTTTAAAATACACGAAAATCCTTGAAAACAAAGTTCCATACTCAAATTTCCCATCAATAAAGTAAAACCACGACTTTCAACAAATCCCTATGAAATTTGAAAAAACAATTCCACCTAAAATTTTAAATTTATCTACTTATGAAATTGTTTTCCTCGAGGAAAAATTGCCATTTTTATTATAAACAAAAGTTACATTTTTAGATGTGCACTTACATTTACAGTAGTGCATATAACCAAAAATCCCACAATGTTCTTATCCTTAAGGCCATGCATAATTTATAAAATAGACCCACATATCTCCAAGTAAAGTAACCTCTTGATCATACACTATTAGATAAGAAATATTACGAACCATTGTCCTAGAAAAAGTCCTTTTACATTCCCATACCCATATAAGAGTGGTAACAATACTGAAAAAATTCTCTAGTCACTAGTAAAAAAGAGCATGGAAATATTGAGAGAGATGACCATCCTTGGGATCTTGAGTAAACCATGCACCTACCTCCATAGATAAACCCAATTTAGATAAGTCATCAACATCAACATTGAGATCTTGAAAGATATGATTGACATAAATTGAAATGAAATTAAATACAACAAGTTTGATCTCCTCATAGATCATCCTAAGAAGATAGTTTTCCAAATTATATTTACTAGTAACCTAGTTAATGACCACTTGGAGTCACCAAAAAATTGAATTCTTGGGAACCATTTCTCCACAGCTAAGAAAAGGAGAAGTTTCAAAACCATTAACTCTGCTATATTTTTCTATCCTCTTCTCATACTGGCCTTAAATTTTATAAAATGATATTCAAAGAGATATATAACATTTCCCGCACCACACATAGGTGGATTCCCCTAAATGGAACCATTTAAATAAGCCCTTGGAATGATTTTATTAATAATCTCTTTGGATATCACTTTGGGGGGATTTGGATGGATTAGTTGACTGAGACCATCAAGGATCACAAAAATTAGCACCACACATTGAAGGAGATATATGCATCTCTTGTAAAACATTTAAGCAGTTGGGGACAACTAGAATCCCCATGCCACTAACAAAGGAAGAGCTTTTAACATTTTAACGAAGAGATCTATGCACCATGTTTTTAGACTTTCTTCCATTGAGGCGTGTCTCCACATGATCCAGGTGGATATCGGTGGCCACCCACCTTTTCCAACTAGCTCAAAACAGTTTTTTGGCAATTTTGGTAATTTACTATTTTTAGCAGTTTTTAACTTCCGGGGCCATTTTGAGGGTCTAAATGAAGTTTTTTTGTGATCGATATTCTCAATGATAGCCAAAAGAATGATTGATCCCCCAAAATGAATCTCCTCGACGATACCTTTCCAACGGGCTATAATGCGCCTAAAACGAAGATCGTATGCAAAAGTTACGACCCTGGGAAGTTAATGTACTAACTTACCCAAATGGGGCCCACGTGACTTTTGGTGCTTCATCTCCTAGGGTTAGGTTTTTGGATGTATAGGGTTTTTTGACATTCCTGTTTATTTTAAAAAGGCCTTCAGAGCCTCATTGTAATCATCTTCTTATGAATGCGAGTAGCTGTCACATCTCTTCTCAGAGATAAGCTGCCACCATTCTAGCGAGTCTTTCACTCTATATTTTTACAGTCTCTGTACATTTCTTTCATTAATAGAAATCTTGTATTACTGTTTATCAGTGTTTATGGTTTCATCTCTGATACATTTCTTTTATATTATTGGATATCCGCGATATCTCTGTTCATTTCTTTATTATATCTCCGCTCTCATTTTGTGCCGAAAATAATTTGGATCAGTGGTATCAGAGCAGGCTGATCTTGATTGTTTTTTCAGTGCATGTCCCCGACCAGGTCCGAGTATAGCAAGTTGGGTCTCGATATTGTCTCTCTTGAATACAATCGCTCTTGCACACCCAATAAACCCTCCATGGCGGAAGAAAAGAAAAACGACGGAGCATACAATCCTATTAATATGTTGCTTTAGTAAGCTCTCACGCGACAGAGGGACGAAATGATGGAGAATTTTTCCCACATCCTTCAACGCCTACCGATATCAACAAGTGCATCTTCATCAAACAACCACTTTGGAAGCACCTCTCCTTTTAAGGTACAGGTTAATTTTGATATTCCTATATTTGAGGGTTAGATAGATGCAGATGTCCTAGATAAATGGTTAAATATATTAGAAGGTTATTTCTCTGTTCATAATTTTTCTGACAGGGAAAATATCACCTTCGCACTCCTTAAATATCTCCCCCATGTCAAACATTGGTGGGAAACTTACTGGGAGCAAATTTCTACAGAGGAGTCTGGAATATATGGGGTCAAGCCCACTTGGGATTTTTTTGCGGATGTGGTAAAGGAACAATATTACCATGTTGGAAACTATGAGGACCAATACATGAGATGGACCACACTGCGGCAAGAGAGGGGCCAAGCAGTTTCAGAGTTCACCAATACCTTCCATACCTTGTGCACCAAGCTGGGTATTAAAGACTCTGAATGACATTTGGTTCTAAAATATGGTGGGGCTCTACACAAATACATCCAAACTGAAATGGATTTATAGACATCTCATCACTCGGTGTTGCTTATTGATATGTTGTTAAAATGGAGCAATAAGCACCAGAACAAATGAGAGTTCAGGTCTGCAAATCCGCAACAAACAAAGTATGACAAAGACGAACCTAACAAACAATATCCTGAAAACCAGTCCAAGCCCCAGAAAAAGAAGGGTCACGGGAAGACAAAGAAGGACACCAGAAAATGGTGCAATTTCCACAAAATCCCCTGGCACCATACCGATGAATGTCGCTCAAAACAGTCATTGGCGGCCGAGATCTAAGACAAGGAGCCGAACCCTGATTCAGAATCTGATTCTGAAAATACTGGTAAAGGACAGATCATTGACGCAGACCCCACTGGTATTGTCGCGACCGCATCAATTCAACCAGAAGAACCAACAGATCCTGAAGAGGGGGAGGGCCATTTTCATTCACAGATGTGGGTGAAGGGGACCCTGCTGCATTTTATAGTTGATAGCGGAAGCTAGAATAACCTCATCTCACCAGAGGTTGTCAAACAATTGGGATTGTCAACAACACCACACCCCCAGCCATACAACATCGGGTGGCTTTGCCAAGGACGAGATCTTTGGGTCAGCCAACAGTGTCAATTATCATACGACATCCAACCCTTCAAGGATGAGGTATTATGTGATGTTTCCCTACTGTATGTCTCTGATGTCCTCTTGGGCCAACCATATATGTGGAGACTCCATGTTGTTTATGAGTCTCGACCCCGTAGTATCTCATACTGCAAAATTCAACTTCTTCACAATCTATTCAAAAGGGGAACAGAAGGACACTGCAACCACTACAGCCTCGCCCCAAACACCTTCTATCCAACAGAAGTAGGTCGAAAAGGTTGTAGAAAAGTGAAAATATTCCTTCTGCAAACAGATATCTCATGTATCCAGACTGGCTAAAAATGTCCAACCCTTCCAGCCACATGTTCGTGACAACCTTCAACAAGCTAAGCAGCGCAACTTCTCCAACAAGGCAAGCAACTCATCAAGATGCAGATTCAACAAACGCTTTTACCTCTCCCCCGGGCACTCAACGCAATGGATACCATTTCTTCCTAAGGATGGAGGATTGATTCAGGTGGATATATGTGGCCACCCACCTTTTCCAACTGGCTCAAAACAGTTTTCTGACAATTTTGGTAATTTACTATTTTTAGCAGTTTTTAACTTCTGGGGCCATTTAAAGGGCCTAAATGAAGGTTTTTCGAGAACGATCTTCTTAATCATATCCAAAGGCATGATTGAAGCCTCAAAATGAATTTCCTCAATGATACCTTTCCAATGGGCTATCATGCACCTAAAACAGAGATTGTATGCAAAAGTTACGACACCGAGAAGTTGATGTACTAACTTATCCAAATGGGGCCCACATGAATTTTGGTGCTTCATCTCCTAGGGTTAGTTTTTTGGATTTCTAGGGTTTTTTGGCATTCCTGTTTACTGTAAAAAGGCCTTCAAAGCCTCATTGTAATCATCTTCTTGCGAATGCGAGTAGCTGTCACATCTCTTCTCAGAGATAAGTTGCCACCATTCTAGTGAGTCTTTCACTCTGTATTTTCACAGTCTATGTACATTTATTTCATTAATAGAAATCGTGTATTACTGTATCTCTGTGTTTGTGGTTTCATCTCTGATACATTTCTGTTATATTATTGGATATCCATGATATCTCTATGCATTTCTTCATTATATCTCCGCTCTCATTCCATGCCAAAAATAATCTAGATCACCACATACCTCAAATTCCGAAGAGTCTCTCAAGTTCCTTCCAAACCCACAATGTAAAGGGACAAGATAACAACAAGTGGTCAATGGATTCTAAATTGAATTTTCATAAACTACAATGCCTCGATCCTTGAGTTGCTTCTAAACGGAGTCCCAGGTAAGGAATTTTTTCTTCAATGCAAGCTACATACAAATCCTCATTTTGAAGGGATATTTAAACATCCATATTAGTTTCCACCACCAAATTTCATAAACTCTCTCCTTCAGATAAAGGACCTAATAGCCTACCTTTGGGGTATATATGCATGTCTCTAGGTTGATGTCCCAATCTAGTTTGTCTTCCTTATTCTTTATACTGACATGCCATAATATTATCATGAAAATGTATACATTCCACTTGATAACATCCCCCTTCGATAGTCCTAACATATCAACAATTATCCATTCTTAACACCAAATTGTAGATAAATCAGACAAGTTTATTTGACTTGAAAATAAATACTCTTTGCTTGTGGTCTATCTAGAATACCCTCAGAGAGTTTGAATTTTGCTACATGTCTTACACAAGGGTTAGATCACAACCTTACCCTTGTGCCTCTACCCACTTTCCATACTAGACCATATCATATTAGGGGGAAAACATTTACCATTGCTTTCCATATGATGAAATAACTATGCCATTTTTTATCATCACTTCTAATCCAGTCCTTGATTGTTTCTAGAATTATGTATTTTTTATGAACGACATTACTATATCCCACATCTTGCCATTGCTCTCCATACACATTTTGCAACTAAATCCCTTTGAAAAGATGGATGTTCTTGGTCCCCTAGCCTCCCAAATCCTTAAGGAGAGTGATTCAATCCCACCTGACCCATGCCAAACCTCTTTTATCGTTTTCACTTGCATAAAATTGCCTCTAGTATTTCCTTGATGAGGACAATATTTCCACTGTGAGATAACTATCGATTGTACCACATAAAAATCCTTTTTTCCACTTTCGCAATAAGTGATCCAAAATGGATCAAGGAAGGCCTAAAAATAAAAGTTCTCAGAATTTGAAGAAACTAGCACCATTGCGTCGGGCTCTTTGCACCGATTCCGACCATATATATTTTTTCCGAAAATGGAAACTGTATGCAAAAATTATCGTGTTTTGATCGTTTTCCCAAACAAGCAAAAAAAGTCAAAAAGTCAACAGCCAACGAGTCGTACTGCTGATGTCGGCAGTACATCAGCAGGGACATGTGGCAACACCATGGTGTGCCATGTGGCTATCATTTTTTACGTTTGCAGGGCTTAGTTGGACCTGTACGGAAGTGACACATGGTTGTACGGATGTTGATGTGGCGTTAGGTGGCAGGCTCTAGGCATGAAATGTGGTTGTATGGATGTGATGTGGCACCAGTGGTAGCATGACACGTGGAAGGTATGGAAATGACGTGGTAGGATGAAATGATGACAAGTGGCGTTTGGGTTGACTGTGCAACTGACTGGGCAGATGTCTAGGCAGGGTGACTGTGCAGTGATTGGATTGTATGGGTCAATCTAGAGGTGGCATGTGGCCCAATCATAGGGAACCACATGGCACCCCAAATTTAGCCAATAATGACTAGTTCAAAAAAATTTCACCTCTGTCAGGCTCGAACCCCCAACCTCCAGACTAGCCAATGATCTAACAACCCAACACCAACTACCCGAGCTACAAATGTTACATATTAAACTATGTGGACAAATATTTATTTGAGTTTGATTTGGTGAGATTTTGGGGGTAAGGCCCGGTCGGTGGGGCCTAACACATGCCCACCAGCAGAGGACCCGAAGTTGAGGAATTGGGGTGCACAGATGTTTGACCAGCCCTGTAGTGTCCCCAACGCCGAGCCCCATTGCAAACCATGTTCTAAAAGAAATTGTAATTATGTGTTATAGGTTGGTGAGCCAAGTTTGTATAAGCCGGTGGGCTTATGTGATTGTTAGGCCAGAGAGCCTAAGGGTTGGAGGCCAAGGGCTTGATTTTGTACTTGCATGTATGTAGCACATTAATAAATATAAACACCGCTAGGTGCAGACCAACCATGATGAATGAGTGAAGGGGGACTAAGCATCCATAAAGAGGGCAAGGAATTAGGGGCTAGAAGGTGGGAAAAGGGGCTAAGTGTTGAGCCTAGGGGCTAAGCCTAGGGGGCTTAAGCCTGGGAATAATATTTTAATATTATTCCAAAAAAGACATGTTCATTTTATGTTTTATCCTAAGTTTCTTGCAAGGGGAGGACGTACAAGGGTGATGCATCCTGGTGGAACGCATGCAGTTCCATGGGTGACAAGTTTCAACACTGGCGCATGTGAATAAAATGGCCAGGGTGAGCCGTGAGAAGGGTTTCTTCTCCATTCTACCCGACTTCCTGAACGCGTACGGAGCCCTGGATAGTACGACTGACCCGACCCCTGCAGAGAAATCCTCGTGCGTTCCTGAGAGTCGAAAATCCCGTGTTGACTTTCATAGTCCGTGTGCATCCTCTGTCCGACTAATCGAACCTGGGCGTGGAGGCTCTGTCCCAAAGTCGTGACCCTGGACCATTCCACCATTGTTGAACTAGTTGGAAATCCTGTGTTTGGCTCTGCAAATCCGTGTACACCTTTATTCTGTGAGCCGAGAAGCCTATGTTTGTTTCTGAAGAGTCGGTTTCACCTCCGTTCTGAGTCGTGGAGTCTATGTTGACCCCTACGGGAATTACTCATCATGCATTCCTGTGAACCATCACTGTGAGGCCTCGAGCCAGTGTTGAGCCTGTTTGAGAGGCTATGTTTGTATTTCCAGTTGACTATGGTGATCACGCAGAGCTGGACTGTGCGTGGCTTGATGGCCAACGCGAGTTGTGATTGAGCCTGTGTGTGATCTCTCTCTAGGTGAGGGAGGTGGTTGTTGTTGGAAGAGGTTTCTTCTAGAGAGTGTCCAGCACCAGCTTCGGGCTCTGAGACTTCCTAATCTGGCCTGTTGTCGAGACCCAGAGAGGGAGGTTAGAACTGATGGACTGTGCTTGTG
>SNQJ01S0184057.1:5224-19181 GCA_010110895.2 Picea sitchensis | reverse complement strand
ATTAGACCAAGTAGATCTTAACTAACTCCTAAGTGTCTAAATATCCTAACACAAGGAGCTCCAACAAACGTGCATCACACAAGCATGTCCTCTAAGGCAAGACGTCTCCTCTTTGTCTTCACTTTTCCAAGTACAACCTAGGGTTTGATCACAAACCCTAATCTCCAAATCTCCAAGGGATGAAACCCTAACCCTAGATTTCAAGATGCTCCAACAAGATCGAGAAACCCTAGCGACTTCAAGAGAGAGGGAGACCAAGTACATAAGAAGATCCAAGAAAGAGAGAGATAGAGAGAGAAGACTAGTGTACTCCACTTGATCACATCTCTAACTCCATTGTGATATAAATGAGCTATGATGTTATGATATGAAAGAACTCTCTCCTTCCTCTATATATATGAGAGGTAAGGGAGGCCAACAATACATATGTGAGCCGATGCCCTTCCAAGCAACCTACAATAATCACATGTAGTCTCACACATGTGGAGTGCTACAATCCAAGGGTACATATGTCAAGATCCAAGGTGATGTTGTCCACAAGCAAGGCTCAAAATGCAAGGGTGCTCCACGAGGCGTGTCCAACGCTCCTCTTACATGCTTCCAAAGCCCCCATCAATTGTCCTAAGCCATCTACTCCTTTGGGTCCACTCCCCTAGGCATCCCCGAGCCAACTCCAAGCCTCCAAACAAGAATCCAAGCTACCCTATGCTTCTTAAGGCCTAGTGCCCTATCCAATTTGCAAAACGATCCTCCTCCTAGGTAGGGTGCTCTGCAACAAACCAACCCTATCCATGTGGCCATCATGAAGGATGCCACCCAATTTGTTAAGAGAACTCTAACGCCCTAGAGAAGAATGCCAAGCAAGCACCCAACTGAGGTCAAGCAACCATTAAGTAAGCCATCTCCAATGTGCCAATCCATCATGGACCATCTCCCATGTGCAAATCCATACTGGACCATCTAGGGGTTGAACATACACCATGTACCCCAAATCTCATGAGACATCCCCAAACATGGTGTAAACATTTTCATAGTGACTCAAAAGCTAACACTCTCTCTTTACAAGGAAAGTGTTTACACAAACACCCGCTGACTCCCTCTGCAAATCCACCAAACTTGCCACTTGCAAATCTGTACATGCTGCAATGTTGGAATCAACTACTGTCACTTGTAAAGAAATTGACATCCATGCCATCATAGCATCTGAATGCTCCAAAGAATACTGACCACCTATGAATATGAACATAATCTTGGAACATAAGCAACTCGCCAAACTCCAATATACTCCAAGTCAACATCACTGGCCAAAATCTCCAAAAACCACATCATGAGTTGTCGAGGACATCTTGTATAGACAATCACATCTCCATACAAGATCAAGACAAGTGGATTACATCTATCAAAGTCACAAAGATAGAAATATGCACAAGTCAACTCATCGATCCTGAAATACCAAGCTTGTGGTATAGGTAACAACCTATGGAGGGATACCAATAAGTTGTGAACATGAGAATCCCTTTCAAGCACCTCAATTCCTCCAAAAATTGAAACAACATGAATTTGGTCAACTCCCTCGTCTCGAGAGAACCCTGCAGCGAGAGTAACATCACGGACAACTCCCTTTGTTTAAGAGAATCCAACAACCCTGTCCCTGTACTCTACAATAATCCTAGTAGCTACAATCCTAGAATCATCCTCAACATCATCCTCCATTAAGGCATAATACTTCTCCTCCTCTAGACAATTGGAAGGCTCATGGCTTGAAGAAACTAATGCAACATAACTAGCATATCTCTCCTAGGAGGTATACTCGTGCTCGTTGAAGATTTGGGCACTCCTATATGCTCTCGAGCCTCCTACAATCTAGAAGATTCATCCAGCCTCTCACTAGAATGTATAAGTGCCATTGGATCAACAAGTCACCTATAAAGGCTACCCTCTCTCACCCCTCTAGCCAAATTTCTTGGACTAACTAGACTACAATCGTTGATAGTGCGTTGTTGTCCCTCAAATTCAACTTTCCACTGTACATTTGTCATACAAGAAACTAAAAGAAAATTCCTTTTCAAACTAGGAACAAATAGAACATCACTCAACTCAAGAGCATCGCTTGAAGGCATCTAAAAAGAAATGGAGTCAACTCCTCTCATTGGATAAGTGGCATCATCACTAAGCTCCACACTCATACCTCCCTCTTGCTTCTGAATCTTGTTGAATAAAGACATGTCATATGTTATATGTCTTGAAGCTCCATTGTCCACATACCATCCAACACTAGACACACTGTTAAAAGACAAGAAAGTGGTCATGGAAAAGGTAGTCGCAAATTGAGAGTTAACCTCCTCTACACCTGCTATAGTCCTAACTACGACTTATTTCATACCCTTTCCCTTCTTTTTCAATGGAGACTAACTGGCATAATGTCCCATCTTGTGACATCGGAAACACATCACCTTTCTCAAGTCCTTCTTTCTTGTATATGTACCTTCTTCTTGTAGCCTTCTTCATCTTCCTGTTGAGACCAATAGTGTTTACTTTCCCTTGTTGCTCTAAACAAGATTGTAATCTGATTTGTTTTTGCACAAGGTCAACCTCAAGGTTTGGAAACTTTGGAAAGGTCTCTTGAGCACGAACACCTTGAAGAAAAAGCATCCAAGAAGGAGCAAGTCCTTTCAAAGCAATGGACACCAGCTCTTGATCCTCCATTGTTGTTCCAATGGCAGATCCTGGTCAAGTAGCTCACCATAGTATTTTTCTTGCTCATATAAACAGATGAAATTTGGTTTTGCGAGAGCATCTATTGAGAAGCACACGAATTTGAAACAACTCAACCAAAGATTCAAACATTTTCTTACCTGTCTTCTTGTTTGCAATGTGTGAGATGAAATGATCCTTCACAGAATCAAGAATGATTCTCTTCATGTAATATCCCCAATGCTTTCTAGGCTAGGATATATTGAGTTCTGGTGGTGTGTTTTGTCAAATACCTTGCATACAATGTTTTATGTTGATTGACAACTTTTTACAAACAATTTGCATGTATTCTAACAATGGACATTTTGTCAAACATATTGCATGCATCCAAAATACTCATGAAAATAGAAGAGACAATATGGGCATTTTAATATGGATGGAAACCCCAACAACGTTACAATCTCTATAGGCTGTTATAACAACTACAATACATTAAGAAAACACACAAGAACAAACCCAAAACCTATAACCATGCCAATGCCTCCTCTCGTAGATGATGCGCCCCCTCCAAACTGTAAAGGACTGCTGCCAAGTCTCAAAACCCCCACGAGGGTGATGCCGTCCTGTTCTAAGGGTTGTCTAAGTTTCTCACTGCCCTCTCTCAACGATTTGACCCTCCTCCAAGCCTCATGGCTCCTCCAACTACCCTTGACCCTGCATAAAAGCCTCATGGCCCCTTCAATAGACCCTCACAGAGCTGCCACAAGGTAAATCAACCCCTCAATGAGCCTCCACGACCCTCCTATTCTCACGACCCAACAAATGGAAGAGGGTCAAGCCCTCTAGGAAACCCCTCAAGGCCTCCCAAGTGCCAAAGAACCCCCAAGAAGACTGCCTCGACCTCCTTACACGCTTACGACCTACACAAGAGAGGAATCGACCCTCAAGAGAGCCAACCAAACCTCCTCCAATCCCTCTTAGTGCCACGACCTTGCAAATAAATGAAATCGACCTCCTCAAGAAGTTCCACGGACCCTCCAAGCAAGTCAATACACTCCCAAGCTGAAGATCAGCCACAAGATAAAGCTCCAATGGAAATCCCGATTGGATTCCCCTCTTTGTCTAGCTAGGGTGGATATTGCACCATCGAAACTAAACCACAATGGAAGGGTTTTGTCAAAACCCCAACGAAAACTTGGCTCTCAAGATCAGTCAAACAAGAGATCAAATCATAATGAAGAAAGTGGAACACTACCCCTCCTTTTATTCTTCTTCCATGCTCTTTCTAGATCTTTCCCCTTTTGACCAAATCCACATGATCCTTATTCCCCTTTTAATTTTCACTTAAAGATTAAAAGTCACTTTTACTAATGTTCAAGTAACTTATTAATCTAAAAGTTACTTTATTACCCCTTTTAATTGAATGTCACTTTAGAATTATAACACCTCCTAACTAAGTGACATCAATTAATCCCCTTGACTCCCTTTTTTTCATTGACTATAGCCTACGAGAGTCATATAGGCTACTAAGTTAACCTTCTATCATGATAAAGTGGAAGGGGACATCACAGTCCTCCCTTCCTGATATTGTTTGACCCCAGTCAACTCCAAACTGGAATGCTGTAAGATCTGCTCTCCCTCCCAAGTGGCATCCTCTGCAAGAAAATCTCTCCATCTGACCAGGTACTCCCTAATCACTCTGCTCCTCAGTCTCCGTTCTCTGCAATCAATAATATTTTTCAGAGTCAAAACCAACTTCCCTTTCTCATCTAGCGGAGGGAGGTCTGCTGAAGTGGTGACCTGCTGTCCCAACGCCTTATTGAGGCAAGATACATGGAAGACGTTGTGGATCTTGCTACTCACTGGCAACTCCAAATCATACGCCACCTCTCCAACTCTCTTGATCACCCTGTATGGCCCATAGAAGTGAGGCTTCAACTTCTCTGTGCCACTCTTATTCAGTGAGGATTGTCTGTATGGCTGCAACCTTAGAAAGACCAAATCCCCAACCTCAAAGCTGCGCTCTACCTTGTGCCTCTCTGCATACATATTCTGATGATTCCGGGCGCGACCTGTAAGTTCTCCTTCAGGACCTCTCAAGATGTCCCGACTCTCTCGCAACCAATCTTTGGCCTTGGGGGCCTTGCTCTCTCTGAATGCCAAATCCACAAATGATGGAGCATCATAACCATACAATGCTCTGAATGGACTCATCCTGATGGACATGTGATAAATGGTATTATAACAATGCTCCCAAAGATGTAACCACTTTATCCATGCCCTCTGCTGTCTCGACACATAGTTCTGTAGGTATCCCTCAATCCACTTGTTCACTATCTCTCTTTGCCCATCTGTCTAAGGGTGATAGCTGGTACTAGGTGTCAACTTTGTCCCTGATAGTCTGAACAACTCTTGCTAGAATGTGTTGAGAAATTTGCTGTCTTAGTCACTAACTATGTATCTCAGAAGACCATGTAGTCTGAACACCTCCTGGAAGAATATGTTTGCCACCTGAGATGCACTATATTCTAAAGGAATGGCAAAGAAGTGCGCATACATGGTCAACCTGTCCACTGCCATGTAGATACAGTTCCTGCGTTGTTATCTTCGACAACCCTGTAATGAAATCCATAGAAATGCTCTCCCACTTCTGCTCTGGAATAGGTAATGGTTGAAGCAAACCTGTAGGATGTGTAAGCTCCGACTCGTTCTGCTGAAAATCCATGCACTCTCTCACATACCGTAGTACATCCTCCTTGAGACCCTTCCAAGAGAATCTCTCCCTCACCTGCTTGTAAGTCTTCATATACCTTGGGTGCCTTGCTAGTGGCACGCCATGTACTGCTCTCAGAATCTTATCCTTGAGTGTGGACTCAGGGACAAGATAGATCCTGTCTTTGTAGTAGATGGTGTCATCCACTACTCTGTACCTATCATCCTGAATAATACCCTCCATTAGCTCACAGGCGAATGTATTCTTGGAGTATTCCACCAACAGAATGGATTTCCAATTTGCTGAGATCTTTGTCATGGAGAAGGATGCAGGTCTCCTGGAAAGGCCATCAACAACTACACTCTTCTTGCCCTTCACATACTCAATGTCAAAGTTGTATACCTGCACCTTGCTTACCCATTTCTGCTGCCTCTTGCTCAAGTCTCTCGGCTCCAACAAATACCTCAAGCTATTGTGGTCGATCCTCACCATAAAGCGTCCCCCAAGCAGGTACTGTCGGAACTTGGCCAATGCATGCATGATGGCTAACATCTCCTTATCATAAATGGGATAGAGCCTCTCTAGTTCCCTCAACTTCCTGCTCTCAAAAGCTATGGGATGCCGATTCTGCATCAACACCGCTCCTATCCCTTCTCCGGATGCATCACACTCCAACACAAATGGCTGTAAGAAATATGGAAATGCTAACACTGGGTAAGTACTCATCACCTTCTTCATTTTGTCAAATGCTCCTTGTGCCTCTTTTGACCATCTGAATGCTCCCTTCTTGGTGAGATCCATCAATGGCGTAGTAAGTTGTGGAAATCCTTTCACAAAGCGCTTGTAATGGCTGCACAAACCGAAGGACCCCTGCAACTCTGTAATTGATTTGGGTGTGGGCCAATCTAAGATTGCTTGGATCTTCTCCTAGTGCACCTATACTCTCTTCTCACCAATCACATGTCCCAGATAGAGAATCTTTGTCATCCCAAACTCAAACTTTGCCTCCTTAGCAAATAATGGCTGCTCCTCCATGATGCCGGGAATCTCATCAACATGCCTCAGATGCTCATCCCAAGTCCTGCTGTAGATCAGTAGATCATCAAAGAACACCAGCTAGAATTTCCTCAACTGCTTGTTGAAGATATGGTTCATACACGACTGGAAAGTAGCTGGTGCATTAATCAACTCGAAGGGCATGACTAGCAACTCATAGTGCTCGTAGTGACATCTGAATGCTGTTTTGTGGATGTCCTCCTCTCTGACACGGATCTGATGGTACCCTGATCGAAGATCAATCTTCGAGAAGTACACTGCCCCATGCAACTCATCAATCTTGGGTATTGGGTACCGGTTCTTGATGGTCTTCTTGTTCAACGCCCTGTAGTCAATGCACATCCTCATCATGCCATCCTTCTTCTTCACCAGTACCATTGAAGAAGCGAAGGGACTAGAGCTAGGTCTAATGTGCCCCATCTCCAACAACTCCTGTATGGCCTTCTCTATCTCGTCCTTAAACTTCTTCAGATGCCTGTATGGTGTGGTGATTGTTGATGATTTATAGCATTGGGCAGACATTCTCCCGAGATTGGGCATGGTGATTTGACCAGTGGAGAATGGCCCTGGCGTAGTCTTCGAATGCCAAAAGATTCGAGGTGCTGATGGTTCTCCAAGAGGCAACATCGGACAAACATTCAATCACATGGGTGTACCTGTAGTGAATGGCCCAGGCGTAGTCTTCAGAGGACAAAAGACTCGAGATGCTAGTGTTCCTCCAATGTGTGGTAGCATCGGGTAGACATTCACCTATAGGGGTGTACTTGTGGTGAATGGCCTTGGTAAGCATCGGGCAGACCTTCTCCTAGATTGGGTTGCAGACCAAGGGAGTTAGGATACATTTATCATAGGGGTGTACTTGTGGTAAATGGGCCAAGGCATAGTCCTTCCTTGATCATGACAAGGAGTGATATGGACTCGAGGTGCTTTCCACGTGTCAGATAGCATCAGGCTGACATTCACTCACAGGGATGTACTTGTGGTGAATGGCCCTGGTGTGGTATTTTTCCTTAGTCATGGTGATTTGACAAGGACGGGTATAAGACCCAAGGTGCTAGACACAATTGTGTGGAGAAGGATCATCAACATGGCTCATAAGAAACTTTTCTATGAAAGAAGAAATCCAAGAAGACAAGAAAAATACAAGGAAACCATTAAAGAAAGCCCTAGAAAGAACAAGAAGGAAATAGAAGACAAGAAGTTCAAGTTGGTCCCATTGAACCATTGAAGAAGCATTTGTAAAGGCAATAAAAGAAATAAAAAGAAATATTAATGATGAAAAAGAAAATTCGGCCCTACTTAGTGAAATTAAGGTGGATCGATTTGTATAAATAGAGGGCTAATGCTCTCATTTGAGATATAACACAAGCATCTCTTCTCAAGAAGTTCGCTTCACCCGAGGAAGACGCAACAACAGTTGCAGGTTGATCTTTGATGATATTTTTGGGGTTCTATCTATTGGAGGAGGTGCGCTTGTCTTGGAGAAGGCCTATTACAGGGTGCACCATTCTTGTTGCAACAGTTTTACATCTTGGTTGAGGTTTTGCTATCTTGCAGCATTTTTGCTGCCTCTCTCTCTTGCTACAGAAGGTCTATTTATGTGTAGGGATTAATGGTGATGTATTTGTGAACTTGGATTGGATTTTGTCTAGAGAAAAGTTTACTGGGTTTTTCTCTCAAGTTCGGGTTTTCCCAGGATAAATCTTGTGTCTATTGTGCATGGCTAGATTTCTATGATCCTATTGTTTTCGCTATAAAAATTGGTTGAAATTTTCAGGGTGTAATTATTCTATGATAACAGTGGCATAAACATCATAAGGCAATAGTTATGAGATCTGAAAATAGATGTAAAAGTTCAACATGGTATGAGAGCCTTATTGAAATCTTCCATTGCACACTGTTTATGGAAACTGCAACAAACTTTTATGAAGCTCGTTGAGCAATTTATTGGAGGACGCTGAGACTAATTTTACCACAGATTAACTCGCCCTAGCCTAACACTCCTCCTAGTGGTCTGAAATTGCAATTTGGTGAAAATTGAAATTTCACCCCAAATTCACTACGACAGTTGCAACAACATTTTGTAAAGCTCTCTGAGCATTTATTGGATTGAGATGGGGAGAATTTTGGCATAGACCAGCGTGATGAGCATGGCCTCGTGACACTCTACAGGATGCAGAGGGGCATGCAGCTCCCCGTGGTACTTTCAGGGAGAGTAAACAACCTCAGAGGTTCTCAAGTTATATGACTTTGATGAGTCACATCATTGATTCTGAATTGTCGAGTTGCGAGGAGGCAGCAGGCCAACAAATTTGGGAGGATGCCATGGTGGAAGAGTATCAATGCATCATGAAGAATGATGTGTGGGAAATTAGTTCCGAGACCTGAGGGGGAGTTTGTGGTGACTTCCAAGTGAATCTATAAGATCAAGCATGTAGCAGATGGCAACATCAAGAAGTATAAAGCGATATTTGTGGCATGCAACAGATGGCAACATCGAGAAGTACAAAGCGATATTTGTGGCGAAAGGATTCCCTCAGAAAGAGGGAGTGGATTATGAGGAGACGTTTTTCTCCAGTCGCCAGGTACACTTCCATCAAGACTATCATTGCTCTTGCTTCAGTGATTGGTTAGAAATTACATCAGATGGATGTGAAAACAACGTTCCTCAATAGTGTGATTGAGGAGGAAGTGTAAAGAGCAACCTCAGTGCTCTGTGATACATGGTAAGGAGTCTCATGTTTGTAGATTGAAGAAAGCATTGTACAGACTTAAGTAGGCACCTAGAGCATGGTACTCCCGGATTGATGGTAACTTGATGAGTTTGGGCTTCATTGAGAGTGATGCAGATCCAAACCTTTACTACAGGATAGTGATCCAATGATCTTACTATTGTATGTTGAGCAGAGTGGCTCATTGACAAGTGTAAGAGGGAGTTGGCTTCAAAGTTTGAAGTGGAGGATCTTGGTCGGATGTACTATTTCTTGGGATTAGAGGTGTAACAGAGATCAGATCTTCCTCAATCATGGAGATACTGATGAGGTTCGATATGATGGACTGCAATTCCATAACTACACCTATGGAGACAAATCTGAAGAAGTTGAGTGATTACGCTTCGGATTCAGACTTGGTGGATCCCACGATGTATAGGTAGTGGATTGGATCCTTGATAATCGCTTGGCAATGAGCACCCTAAGCCAATACTTGGTTGAAGCCCAAGGCAGTTCCATTGGGTTGCAGCGAAGCATGTGTTGAGGTACCAACATGGTATAGTTGGATATGGTTTGTCTCAAGTGGTGAAGTGTATCTGCAGGGATATATAAATTCTGATTGGGCAGAGAGTGCAATAGACAGATTGAGCACCTCAAGGTGCTACTTCAACTTGGAATTAGTTACGATTTCCGGGATAAGTAGGAAGCATGCTTCTGCAGCACTTAGTGCAACAAAGATGGAGTATATCGCAGCTATTGTCGCAAGTTATGAAGTAATGTGGCTTCGGAAGCTTCTTGCAGGACTTCATTCGATTCATGGTGTAGAAGGGAGCGGTGAAGCTTCAACACATATTCACAGACGAGCAGATAGGGGACATTCTCACCAAGCCTCTATCTAGAGTGAAGTTTGTTTACTTCAGGGACAAGCTTGGCGTGATGCAGAATGTCTCCCTCGCTAAGAGGGAGTGTTGATGATTTACAACATCGAGCAACCATTCTCTCGGGATTGGTCATGGTGATTTGACCAATGGAGAATGGCCCTGGCGTAGTCTTCGAAGGACAGAAGATTCGAGGTGCTAATGGTTCTCCAGGAGGCAACATCGAGCAAACATTCACTCACAGGGCTGTACATGTGGTGAATGGCCCAGGTGTACTCTTCAAAGGACAAAAGACTCGAGGTGCTAGTGTTCCTCTAATGTGTGGTATCATTGGGCAGACATTCACCCACATAGGTGTACTTGTGGTGAATGGCCTTGTTAAGCATCAGGCGGACCTTCTCCTAGATTGGGTTGCAAACCAAGGGAGATAGGAAACATTTATCACAAGGGTGTACTTGTGGTAAATGGGCCCAGGTGTAGTCCTTCCTTGATCATGATAAGGAGTGATATGGACTCGAGGTGCTTTCCACGTGTCAGATAACATTGGGTTGACATTCACTCACAGGGGTGTACCTGTGGTGAATGGCTCTGGTGTGGTCTTTGTCCTTAGTTATGGTGATTTGACAAGGACGGGTATAAGACAGGATCATGGGATTTGTTTACTAGTATTTCAGAGACATACTTAGAGCTACATGTGGAGCTTGGTAATAATGCCAGGTGTGTAGTAGAGGGGGTTGGGACCATTCGGTTTCAGCTAGAGTTAGGGAGTCCTTTTAAGGCGACAAATGTGCTATATGTACTAGGGCTAACTAAGAACCTACTCCCAGTCTCAACCATGGAGGACAAGAGACAAGAGGTCTATTTCCAGACTGGACAGGTACTTCTTAGGTCGAGAGCTTCTAGTCCAAGTTCAGGACGAGTAATTGGAAGAAGAGAGGGTAACTTGTACTTGTTGAAGGCTCGGCTTGTACGTGCCCTAGTTCATGATAGTGACAATGACAACTTGTGCGAGTTATGGCACAGGAGGATGGGTCACTTGCACCACAAAGCTTTACCGATATTGAGGGAGATTGTCATTGGTCTTCCAGAGTTCAGTGTAGAGCAACAGAGTGTGTGCAAAGGATGTGCACTTGGCAAGTATGCCAAGGCTACCTTTCCTAGCAGTGATAGCAGGTGCAAGGGGATATTGGATCTGGTGCATTCAGACGTATGTGGTCCTATGTCAGTGGCATCTTTGAGTGGTTACAATTACTATGTGACCTTCATTGATGCTTTCTCCAGGAGAACATGGATCTTCTTCATGAAGACCAAGGATGAGGTCTTCGGTCGGTTTCGGGAGTTTAAGGCTCTCGTGGAGAACCAAACGGGGAGGAAGATCAGAGTTTTGAGGTCAGACAATGGGGGTGAGTATACCTCCAACGACTTCAAGAATTTCTGCAAGGAGGCAGGAATTAAGGAGCTGATAGTGCCATACAACCCACAACAGAATAGGGTGGCAGAGAGGAAGAACAGGGCCATCAGTGGAGCTGCCAAGGCAATGATCCATGATTAGGATCTGCCCATGTTCCTTTGGGTAGAGGTGTGCAACACGACATTTTATATTTAGAATAGGAGTCCTCATAAGGTCTTGGAGGACAAGACTCTCGAGGAGTCGTTCATAGGAGTGAAAATGGAGGTTGGGCATTTTCGCATCTTTGGGTGTCCAGTATATATTCATTTACCTTCAGAGAATAGGACGAAGCTGGAACCCTCAACACAGAAGGGCATCTTTGTGGGATACAATGAGACTTCAAAGGTGTATCGGGTGTACTTTCCATTGCAACAAAATATTGTGGTGAGCAGGAATGTCAGATTTGAGAAGAGCAGAGCCTTTAGGAATTCACATCGATCTCTTCCAGTAGTGGCAGAGGATAAGGAGCACGAGGATCCGAAGATTGAGGAGACACCATAACCAGTAGCAGGGACTCAATCTTCAGATCAAGAGGAGTTGGAGATTCCTTCTACTTCTGTCAGAAGGAGGTCGAAATGGCTCTTGTAGACACTAAGAGATGCTTAGGAGCATGTGGACGCTCCCAGGAGTACTTTCAAGGAGAGCAGATGAAGATCACCGAGACAGTTTCCTATTTACATGGCACTCAAGAGTGACATCATTGATTCCGGGCCTACCGGTTTTGAGGAGGCAGCAAGCCACCAGGTTTGGAGGGATGCCATGATCGAGGAGTTTGCTTCCATCATGAAGAATAATGTGTAGGACATTGTGCAGAGGCCAGAAGGGAAATTGGTGGTGAGCTCAAGATGGATCTTTAAGATCAAGCATACTGCGGATGACAATATTGAAAAGTACAAGGCGAGGTTCGTGGTGAGAGGGTTCTCCTAGAAGGAGAGAGTGGACTATGGGGAGACATTTGCTCTAGTCGCCAGTTATACTTCTATCAGGGCTGTTATATCTATTGCTTTAGACATGGGGTGAAGGATACATCAGATGGATGTGAAGACAACCTTCCTCAATGGAGTGATTGAGGAGGAGGTGTACATTGAGCAACCTCAGGGCTTCAAGGTGCATGGGAGAGATTCTCTTGTTTGCATATTGAAGAAGGAATTATACGGACTCAAGCAGGCACCAAGAGCATGGTACTCGAGAATTAATGGGTATCTGCTAAGCATGGTCTTCTCCAAGAGTGAGGCGGATCCCAACCTGTATTACACACTTGTTGGCGATGATCCACTCATCTTGGTACTTTATGTGGAAGACTTATTCCTTACAGGGTCAGAGAAACTCATTGAGATGTGCAAGCGAGATCTAGATTCAAAATTCAAGATGAAGGACATTGGCATGATGCACTACTTTTTGGGATTAGATGTGTGGCAACGGATAGGTGAGATTTTCCTGGGACAAGGAAAATATGCAGTTGATATCTTGAAGAGATTCGGGATGGTGGATTGCTGGCCTATGTCGACTGCCATGATAACCGATTTGAAGAAGCTAAATTCTTCTAGGTCATAGTTGGTTGATCCTACTTTGTACATGCAACTGATTGGTTCCTTGATGTATCTGGTCAACACTAGGCTAGATATATGCTTTTCTATGAGTACCTTGAGCCAGTTTTGTTGATGATTGCAACTTCGTGAGACATCCTTCGGGATACATTCTCCTCTGTGACTGAGTTGAGTCGACCTGAGAGGGAGCCCAGTGTTGGGCATACCCACGTCATGGGGCATCGTTCTCCTCTATGTGAGAGTTGAGTCATCTCCCAATGGTTGGGGCATCGTTCTCCTCTGGAGAGTTGAGTTGTCCCCCAGTGGTTGGGTGTGTCCATGTGATGGGTGTATCGTTCTCCTCTGTGTAAGAGTTGAGACGATGTGGTACTCTAGATGATTCTGTTGAGTATGACGTCCCTGTGGTTGACTGGAGGTGGACGTGTCCCTAGTGGCTGAGCACTAGTGGATGTGTGGATCCCTTGCTATATTGTTTAAGTGTAAGATTTACTTGTTACCCTAATTGTGATATAAAGGGTACAGGTCGGCCCCACCATATGTGAAAGATAATTAATGTTTATTGTTATAATTAATTATTTTTCGAGTTATTGAGGTCGGCCCTGTTGTGCCATTAGACACAACTTTTACTGTGTCTAGGTCTAGTATAAATAGAGGTGATTTCCCCATTGAGGAAACACACTCACACACAAGTCACTTGTCATTTGGAAATTTCAGCAAGTACATTTCTAGGGCTGAAGTGCGCACCTCTCTTGGGCGCTAGTTTCAAGGTTGTAGAAGCACCCTATTGTGTGCATTAGGGTTTTATGGTTGGGGGATCTTCTGTTGAGAATATAACAAAGGATTGATGGGTTTTCTTCCCTTGAGTAGAAGGGTTTCCCATGATATTTCTTGTGTTCTTGTGCATGGTA
>SNQJ01S0184056.1:0-18915 GCA_010110895.2 Picea sitchensis | reverse complement strand
TACTTTAGGAAAATACTCACTAATATACACCATGGATTGATATACCATATAGCCCTCAACCATAAAACCCTTAGGACATGGTCTTTGTCTAACAAAATATTTTAATTCCTTCAAGCGACTCTCCACCATCCACATTGGTCTTGTGTGTACATGTCCACATATTTCAATATCCTCAACTTGGTGTATGAGGTAGTGTTCTTGTGCATTGAAAAAGGTCGAAGGAAGATATGTTTGCAAGTCACACATTAGCCAAGAAATTTAGATTTTACATTACCTGTATCCTCTTTATGGATTTCTTTAGATGAAAACCACCTACGCATGTTTATGCAAGTTAATACATGATTCAAAACAATAATAAATATTATGCATACGGTGAAAGTAAATCACATGTATGCCACTTCTCTAGTTAACCTTTAAATTATAAATTGTGACATATTATCTCATGTACTTGGCAAGATAATATATAACACGTTTTATGTTGTTATCAAATTTGTCTATGAGAGATATAGTAGAAAATATTGAAACATAGAAGGACTCATTCTTTTTTTCTAAAATTCAAAACAATACCCAATTTCTAAAAAAAAGGAATAATTTACCAAAATAACTTAGTAGAGGTATGCCAATCTTGAGTTTTTACCCCACCAAATTATCCTTTCTTTGTTAAGATATTATTTGTGTGTGAAAAAACCTAGTGGGAAATTTAATTTTATGAATGACATCTTTTACAACATTTATCTCCTACTCTATAAATAACCATAGAATATTGTTTGGTTTTCCATCACTAGAATAATGAAATAAAATTTACCATTACATGATTGGCTTCCTAAATATCACTAAAAATTTTGGTGATGTTATCTTTGTTACTCCTTCCATCTAATATTCTCCATAATGCTTATGTAACATTGTTCCCGATATGCATTGTATCAAACAAATGAGCTACTTATAGGTTCTCATAGTAGGGAAACACTGAATTGGATGGATTATATTTTTATTCCTTGTGAAAGATCATTAATGTGTTGATGACATTTACAAAACACAAAGGGAAAAAATTAAATATTAGATATCATAAAAATAATTGAATATAAGTACAAGTTGTATAACATTACATATGATATGAAAACCAATTTATTACATTGAAATTCCGTTTAACATTACGTTGGGACAAGGGCAGACCCAGGGTTCAACTCTAACAACACACCAACAAACCCTAACTATTGGCCCTTTCACCCACACCTGCGAAGCAAATGAAGTCTCACTTGAAGTAGAAATAGGGGGGTTGCAGGACACATGTGTCTACAACCAGAGGAAGTGCAAGATGATTCTAGAATAACAACTCAATGTAACCTAGAGGTCCTTAACAGTATTATGTTTAACTTCGCGAAGTGAGTTATATATCGTATCTTCAATAACGGAAAATAGTAATGCAATAATAGTATAAAAGATATCAAATAACATAGCATCAACCACAAAGAACAACGAGATTTATGTCATTCACCCTCCCCCTAGAGCTACATCCACATAATTGTGTTTATTGATTAAGTAGATGAAAATACAATGTTCTATCAGTGCACTCAGTTGCATATCCTTCTCTCTCTTTCTCTTTATTCCCTCCCTCTGCGCACCCAGCTATAGAATAGGTCTTTTCACCCAGCTGAAGATCCAAAATTACAAGAATGTTGTAATACATAACGTTTCTACCTCTCAAGACAACATCATCCCCCTCCTCTCTCTTCTAGTCCTCTATTTATTAATTCGTGATTCTTAGAAACCCTAGACCGAGTCTAGGTGCCAAAACCCTAGGTGTCAAAACCCTAGGTACCAAAACCCTAGGTCCACATAACCCTCCTTTTCAGGACTTTGCCAACCTATTCTTCCTTCTTCTCCATGAGGTGCTCCAAAGTACCCGTTAGTGTCTTCTTCTGCTTACTGACTTGTCCACGATCTATCATTTTTGCTTCTTTGTCTTCCTTGATCTTCTCTTCCAACGACTTGCTTTCCTTTACTTTTCTCCTTATTTTCTACTTCTTTAACCACTTCAACCTTTATTCGGTTTGTGTGCCTGATGCACGCTTCATGCTTTGTCTTTCTTCTTCTTTAATCCTTGCTTTCTTCCTTAATCCATGACCAAGGGCCAACAGGCCCCCAACACTCACATGTGACTTGTCCCAAGTCACTGTAGGGTTGAACCTCATGTATTACTTCGATTGCAGATTGCACGGATCAGTATGTGATTTCTTTTCTATCCATCTTTATCTTGTGTAGACTATAGCTTCTATGTCTGGTACCCAATTTCAACTACACCTGGTACCTAGACCCTTCCTCCTTTGCTTTTACTAAGAACTTTGGGGTAGATGGTTGTCACAATATAGCTTCAACCGACTCCCATTCACTAAACCATCCTTCCATTCTCCATTAAGGGTCTTCAACTATGAAACTCCACCCTTTGTATCAAAGGCAACCTCGAATGGCCCAAGCCAGTGTGTCCTGAACTTTCCTGGATGCTTCATGAACTTGTTGTCCTATAAAAGTACCAAATATCCTTGTTTAAATGTTTTCTTCTTGATATGTTTGTCATGGTAAGCCCTTTCTCATTCTTTTTGTACATGTTGATGAAATCCTGCAATGAACCTTTCTTCCTCTAGTTCCATCAACTTCACGAGCCTATATTGAACAACGTCAGTCTCATCCATACCTGTAAATGTTACAATTCTTAAACTAGGAACCAAGTATTCCATAGGTACTACTGCTTCCAAGCCATAAACTGTAATGTCCCCCACCTCTTGATAAAGAGGTGATGAGGAGACTCAATGGCCTGGGAATCCCCACTAGGTCATATTCTGATGCAGTAAAGATGCGACCGCACCCCCGTTGTGCTCTCCTGCTCACAGGATCGTTCTAATTCCACATCTTCGAGCCGAATTATCTCTTTTTGATTCCCTGTTGGAATCTCAGTTGGAAACCCGATCCACTCCACAGGGTCCTTTCTTTCCTCCACACATCCTTCTGCACTTTACCATGGTTGTCCCTGACTCAGTTTCGGGATTCGGCGTTTCGTGATTCTTGATGTCGAGAGTCATTGTCCTCTCGATTCCCCGATAGTTGATGAGATATTTTTCCGGCCTTAGCCCCTCCTAGCTATGCCCTGGTCCACACGACCGTGCCCACAAGATCGCAGCCTTATGTCTTTCCTTTCGTCGGGGTTTCGGGCATTCTAATGCCAAAATGAAAATTCCCTTTGGATCCACGATCCTCTGATTCCCGACGTGCTCCAACTCTGTTGGTCCCCTTAGGCTAGTCTTTTGGGACCATATGACCTCCCTCTATATGACCACAGCCATACCCCCTCATTGGGGTTTCGGGCTTTCCAATGTCCAAATGCACATGTCTTCTGGACTCGTGATTCCTCGAATTCTAACGTGCTCTCTACGCGTTAGCTATCCTAGCTAGCTCCCAGCCCATATAACCGCTAACTCACAAGACCGCAGCCTTGTCTCCCATCAGGGCTACTGGATTTCAAATGTCAAAATGCATATGTCCACGTGATTCTCGATTCCTCGAATATCGATTCCCCACTATGCTAACAGATGGCCCACACAATGGCGCTCCCCGCTTCTCTGATATGCTGATAGCTGGCTCCCACTATGGTTCCTTCACCCTCATCAGGGTTTCGGGGTTCGTGAAACCAAAATTCATGAACACTTCACTCACGGGATCCAGGATATCCCAATACCCGATATGGGATGCCACCTGTCCTCCTCGCTGACTCCTCTGTGGCCCCACGCTATCCTCCGGTTGTCGGGAAATCATGTTTCGCGATTTCGTGATATCTGATGCAATTGTTCACAGGACTCGTGAAACTCTGAATCCTGATTCTTCGATGAAGCCCTCCTGTCGAGATTTCCCCGGTGGCGCTTGATCGCTGCCACGCGTCCTTCTCAAATGGACGGCTCAGATTAACTCTCGGGGTTTCGAGACCTTTTATGTCTCGATTCTTTTGACCTCGGGAACTCTGATTTTCCGATGCCGAATATCCCAACTCTCTTCGGATTTCTGACACCTGTCCCCCTGAATGGACGGCTCAGATTATGTCGGGGTTTTTCAACCTGGATTTCCCTGATCTCTTGTCCACAGGAATCTCAATATCCCGATGCGCCAAAGTACCGACGGCGCTCGATCTCCACCAACGGACGGTCCAAATCGCTCCGGTGTTTCGAGACTTGGAGTGTCTCGATTTTCTTCACCTCGGTAATCTTGATATGCCGATGACTAGAATCCTGATGGTAACCCTCGTGAAGCTTCTATCCAATCTGATGGCTGACAGGAAATCTACTCAAGATCTGACGGTTCAGGTTCGTCCTTCTGCGCACACTCCAGAGACTAAACTCTGAGCATCTTCTCCCGATCCAACGGCTGACGGGTATCTATGAGAACATCCAATGGTCCTCAAACCTCCTGGGCTTTCTCCTTGGAAACCCAGTCGTAACCTCCTCGCTTCTCACCAAATCTGATGGCTAACGGGATTTTTCTCCCAGATCTGACGGTGCAGATCGTTTCTTCCCGTGCACTTCCTCTGGTGCTCTTTCCTGGACGTAGAAACCAACGGTCCAGATATTTTTCTCCGCCGATCCAATGACTATTGTGCTCCCTCCTAAGCTTCTGCGCACTTCTTCTTCCCAGACTTGGAAGAATTTCAAAAGCCCAAAGGCCTCAACCTTTGTCTTCCTTCCTCCTCTACAAACTCCTTTTCTTGACTTCTCAACCGCGCGTGTAAAAACGATGTTCCTCCTGAGCTTTGGGAACCTTGAAATCTCAAAAGAGTTCTTCAGCCTCTGCACTCTTTGCAGCCCGACTCTGTGCGTGCAAGCACTCGCCCTCCTGAGAATAACTTTCTTCTGCTCCAGCAACCTCTTGCTAAGCCTTTCAGGGTGTTCAACAACCCTGTGAGAATCCCTCAGTGGATTCTTCCTCTGAATTCGAGAACTCAAAGAGTTCTCTTCTCCTGTGCCTACCTTCACATAATCTCAATACCCACCTGGCAGAGTTTCCCTTTCACAGAACGTTCAACAATTCTATCTTCCTGTGCACCTATGCACTTGCTTGATGCCCTCCTGGCAGAGCTCTCATAATCCTCAGTGATTCTTCTTCATTTGAACTCACAACATAGTTCTTCTTCTGTGCACTCCTTGCACCTGCTCAATGCCCACCTGGCAGAGCTCCACAGAATCCTCAGTGATTCTGTCTCTTCTGAACTCATAGCAAAGTTCCTCCAAACGCACCTTGTGCCTATGCTCAATGCCCACTTGGCAGAGCTCTACAGAATTCATAGCAGAATTCTATTTGCAACTGTGTCTCTCATACATATCCTTGCCTCCAAGGTATTCAGCAACCTTGAGGTCTTACTCTGAGTTGTTGATTCCAGTTACTGTACCACAACACGTCTTTGTCTGACTCCACAGAGTTCAGAAATGCATCCTCTGTGCACGGCCTTCAGAACCTGCAACGTTCTATCACACCCTCCTGGTGTGAAGCCTCAAAGACCTTCACCTAAAATCAAGCAGACTCCTTGCAAATTCCTAACACACATACATTCACAGCATATGAAATAACACACATAGACATCCATATAACACAAAACATGTGCAGGAAAAATTGCTTCTGTATTAAATTGAAATTGGCAAATGCCTGTATTTACAAAGGTGTTCTCGAGCTCTCTCTAGCTCTCCTCTTCTCTGATCTACATGAAGATCCTCACACAACTACAACTCCCCCCAAAATGAGATCTGAAAATATCTTTTACCTGAGGGGCTCATCAAGCGCTTCCCTCCAGGTCTACCTGCTCTATTCAATTACAATAAATGGTTGTCTAGTCCAGCATCTAGATCTAGATCTCAGCTGATCTAGCATTAAAGTTGATCTACCTAATGCTTGCACAAAAGCATGGCTTCTATGGTTCACCAGCCTAAGCATTTAATTACATTCAATTTCAAATTCAAATGATGTTGTGCCTCTCTCTTTAGCTTTGAATGCATACGCTCGGCGTGGTTGGCTGGCTGGCTGGCCGACGTGGAGAGATGCTCCTGCATCAAACTCCTCAGCTGCAAAATCATGAGCTCCTGCTCATGCGCTTCCCCTCTAAGCGGTTGGAAATCCTCCTGGATCCCAAACAAATATCTGGAGCTTCCCATCTGCTCCATTCTGCTGTTGTTGTTGCTTTTGCTGCGTCGCTGCTGCTGCTTCTTTTCTGCCCAGCTTCTCCTTGCTGGCAGTGTCTACTAATCAGGTCATCAGCTCCATGATCTCTTTGATCACTTTATACAACTGCTCCAGTGGCTGATTCTATTCATGTCGTCTCCTCAGCTGCAAATTTTTTTGGCACATGAGCAGATCATTATGATCTCCCATGCCTCCTTCATCTGTTTCCAACTTCACCTGTTGGATGTGCATGCCTTGCACCTTCACCCTCTCTTCTAGGGCTTCAACCTGTTCCCACATATCAGCAAAACAAATGTTGTCTGCCTCTTCTTCCTCTGCTTCTGCAACCTCCCATGTTACAGTCTTTTTAGCTTCCTGGCTGAAAATATTGAGCCATTCCTCAGAATGCTCATCATCCTCTTCGTCTTCTCCTTCGGCTGTCATCTTCAATGCTACAGCTTCCTCAGCTTCTTGGCTGAAGTCATTGAGCCATTCCTCAAAATTATCACTCTCCTTTCCTTCTTCTGCTGTCAGCTTCAGTGCTACAACTTCTTCAACTTCTTGGCTGAATATGTTTAGACATTCCTCCGAATGCTCATTCTCCTCTTCGTCCGCTTCTTCTTGTTCTTGGGCAGTCTCAAAAACCTGCTCCAATTCTTCTTCTTCCCTGACAGTCATCGTCAGCTGTGAGTGTTCTTCTTCTATTTCCGCATCATCTGCAACACAGAATTTTGCCTCCTCCTGGGAAAATGGTAGGAATATTCCAATTCCCCCAATCATCAGAAGATTTATCATATCTTCCTCCTCTATCAACTGCATCTGTTGATCTAAATCCATCTCTAAATTTATGAGACCCTCAGACAGTCTCATCTTCTCGGTCAGCTCCTCGGGATGATCCGAATTCACCTGCTCGTCCCTGCCAACCTGGCAATATGGGATGTTTCCACTGCTTCCCTGGCAGACTATGAGATCAACCGATCCCATCTTCATCAACACTCCTTATTGAATTGAACTCGCCTCTAAGTCCATGAGACCTTCATATGGTCTCAAATTCTCATCTCTGCCCACCTAGCAATATGAGATGTCTTCACTACCCTCCAAGCATTCTTTGAGATCCCGCAGCGACCTCATTTCATTGCCCAGCTGGCAATGTGAAATTCCCTCCCTGTCCTCCTAATAGTCCATGAGATCCCGCAGTGATCTCAATTCATTGCCCTCCTGGAAATTTGGAATTTCTTCTCTACCCTCCTGGCAATGCTTGAGATCCTCAGCTGATCCTAATCCATTCTCTTCACCGAGAATTTCTCCAATTTATGGTTCGCATACCTGAACCACCTTCTTATCCTGTCGCAGCTTCAATTCAAGCTCATCTATTTTTTCTATTATTTCAGCGAGCTCTCTATCCATCCTTGCACACATTTTTGTCTTGCTTTTCTTCCCAGCATGCCTATGGCCTTCAGTAACCATGGTGTTGTCTCTGTTTTCCTTCCTAGCAGACCTGCTGCTATCACTCCGCACTAAGAGTTCTACCAGCCTCATCTTCCTACAGTCTCCTTGATTGCCTTCTCGACTGTTGCCTACCTGCAAACAATCTTTATAGAGTCCTCAGTAACTCTTTCTTCTTTCACCTGAAATATATAGATGAATTTCTCGCACTGATACCACTTGATGCAGTAAATACGCGACTGCACCCCCGTCGTGCTCTCCTGCTCACAGGATCGTTCTAATTCCACATCTTTGAGCTGAATTAGCTCTTTTGATTCCCTACTGGAATCTCAGTTGGAAACCCGATCAACTCCACAGGTCCTTTCTTTCCTCCACACGGCCTTCTTCACTTTACCGTGGTTGTCCCCGACTCAGTTTCGGGGTTCGGCATTTCGTGCTTCTTGATGTCGAGAGTCACTGTCCTCTCGATTCCCCGATCATCGATGAGCTCTCTGCCCGGCCTTAGCCCCTCCTGGCTATGCCCTAGTCCACATGACCATGCCCACAAGACCGCAACCTTATGTCTTTCCTTTCATCGGGGTTTCGGGCATTCTAATGCCAAAATGCAAATGCCCTTTGGATCCACGATCCTCCGATTCCCGACGTGCTCCAACTCCGTTGGTCCCCTTGGGCTAGTCTTTTGGGTCCATACGACCTCCCTCTATATGACCGCAGCCATACCCCCTCATCGGAGTTTCAGGCTTTCCAATGTCGAAATGCACATGTCTTCTGGACTCGCGATTCCTCAAATTCTAACGTTCTCTCTACACGTTAGCTCTTCTAGCTAGCTCTCGACCCATATGACCGCTAACTCACAAGACCGCAGCCTTGTCTCCCATCGTGGCTACGGGGTTTCAAATGTAAAAATGCATATGTCCACGGGATTCCCGATTCCTCAAATCCCGATTCCTCGCTATGCTAACAGCTGGCCCACATAATGGCGCTCCCCGCTTCTCTGATATGTTGACAGCTGGCTCCCACTATGGTTCCTTCACCCTCATCGGGGTTTCGGGGTTCGTGAAACTGAAATGCATGAACACTTCACTCACGGGATCTGCGATATCCCTATACTCAATATGGGATGCCAAATGTCCTCCTCGCTGACTCCTCTGTGGCCCCACGCTATCCTCCGGTTGTCGGGAAATCGTGTTTCGCGATTTCTCGATGTCTGATGCAATTGTTCACGGGACTCGTGAAACTCTGAATCCCGATTCTCTGATGAATCCCTCCTGTCGAGATTTCCCCAGTGGCACTCGATCGTTGCCACGCGTCCTTCTCAAATGGATGGCTCAGATTAACTCTCTGGGTTTTGAGACCTTTTATGTCCCGATTCTTTCGACCTCAGAAACTCCGATTTCCCGATGCCGAATATCCCGACTCTCTTCAGATTTCTGACACATGTCCCCCTGAACAGATGGCTCAGATTATGTCGAGGTTTTTCAACCTGGATTTCCCCGATCTCTTGTCCACGGGAATTTCGATATCTTGATGCGCCAAAGTACCGACGGTGCTCGATCTCCAACACGTTTCTTCACCAACGGATGGTCCAGATCACTCCGGTGTTTCGAGACTTGGAGTGTCTCAATTTTCTTCACCTTAGGAATCCCGATATGTCGATGACTGGAATCCCGATGGTAACCCTTGTGCATATTCTATCCAATCCGACGGCTGATGGGAAATATACTCAAGATATGACGGTTCAAGTTCGTCCTTCTGCGCACACTCCAGAGACTAAACTATGAGCATCTTCTCCCGATCCAACGGCTGACGGGTATCTATGAGAACATCCAACGGTCCTCAAACCTCTTGGGCTTGCTCCTTGGAAACCCAGTCATAACCTCCTCGCTTCTCACTGAATCTGATGGATGACAGGATTTTTCTCCCAAATCTGACGGTGCAGATCATTTCTTCCCATGCACTTCCTCTAGTGCTCTTTCCTGGACATAGAAACCAACGGTCCAGATCTTTTTCTCCGCCGATCCGATGGTTGCTCTACTCCCTCCTGAGATTTTGCGTACTTCTTCTTCCCAGACTTGGAAGAATTTCAAAAGCCCAAAGGCCTCAACCTTTGTCTTCCTTCCTCCTTTACGAACTCCTTTTCTTGAGTTCTCAACCGCGCATGTAAAAACGTTGTTCCTCCTGAGCTTTGGGAACCTTGAACTCTCCAAAGATTTCTTCAACCTCTGTACTCTTTGCAGCTCAACTCTGTGTGTGCAAGCACTCGCCCTCCTGAGCTTATCTTTCTTCTACTCTAGCAACCTCTTGCTAAGCCTTTCAGGGTGTTCAGCAACCCTGTGAGAATCCCTCAGTGGATTCTTCCTCTGAATTCCTGAACTCAAAGAGTTCTCTTCTCCTGTGCCTACCTGCACACAATCTCAATGCCCACCTGGCAGAGTTTCTCTTTCATATAACATTCAACAATTTTGTCTTCTTGTGCACCTATGCACTTTCTCGATGCCCTCCTGGCAGAGCTCTCAGAATCCTCAGTGATTCTGCTTCCTTTGAACTCACATCAAAGTTCTTCTTATGTGCACTCCTTGCACCTGCTCAATTCCCACTTGGCAGAGCTCCACAGAATCCTCAGTGATTCTATCTCTTCTAAACTCACAGAAGAGTTCCTCCAAACACACCTTGTGCCTGTGCTCAATGCCCACTTGGCAGAGCTCTAAAGAATTCACAGCAAAATTATGTCTGCAACTGTGTCTCTCATACACAACCTTGCCTCCAAGGTATTCAACAACCTTGAGGTCTTACTCTGAGTTGTTGATTCCAGTTCATGTGCCTCAGCACGTCTTTGTCTGACTCCGCAAAGTTCAGAAATGCATCCTCTGTGCACGGCCTTAAGAACCCGCAGCGTTCTATCACACCCTCCTGGTGTGAAGCCTCAAAGACCTTCACCTGAAATCAAACAGACTCCCTGCAAATTCCTAACACACATACATTCACAGCATATGAAAGAACACACACAGAAATCCATATAACACAGAACATGTGTAGGAAAAACTGCTTCTGTATTAAATTGAAATTGGGAAATGCATGTATTTACAAAGGTGTTCTCGAGCTCTCTTTGGCTCTCCTCTTCTCTGCTCTACATGTAGATCCTCACACAACTACAACTCCCCCCAAAATGAGATCTGAAAATATTTTTTACCTGAGGGGCTCATCGAGTGCTTCCCTCCAGGTCTACCTGATCTATTCAATTACAATAAATGGTTATCTAGTCCAGCATCTGAATCTAGATCTTAGCCGATCTAGCATTAAAGCCGATCTACCTAACGCCTACACAAAGGCACAGCTTCTATGGCCCACCAGCCTAAGCATTTAATTACATTCAATTTCAAATTCAAATGAGGTTGTGCCTCTGTCTTTAGCTTTGAATGCATACGCTCAGCGTGGATGGTTGGCTGGATGGCCGACGTGGAGAGATGCTCCTGCATCATAGTCTCACACTAAAGGGGAAAGTCAACTAAACTAAGGTTATATTCTTAAGTTGACTTGAAGAAAAAGGTTAAAAGGAGTAAAAGATAACTCAATAATAGAATAGAAGTCAACCCTGGGAGTTAATCTAACTCAACAAAGGAATAGAAGAAAAAGTATAAATAGAAGGTTGGGGTGCACCTATTATTCATTCTAGATTTGGTATATTTCTTTTATTTCTTTTGAGCATATAGTTTGGGGGTTTTGTTGTACAAACCCTTGTGAGCAACTCAATGGTGAAAGACCCACTCACCTTGTTCCACAGCTTGGTCTCGGGGATGAAAGACTCCTCCACACCATTCTACACTTAGCATATTTCCACCTAGCACTTCAGAAGATAGCAGGGTCGTAATGTTCTTGACTTTCTAGTAAGGGCGCACCATCACCTAGAGAAGGGTTCGATCTAGCTTATCAGGAGAGCCTGTGGCCATTCTGTCACTTGGGTTTTATTTGCAGGGGCACAACCATCATTTTGAGGATTTTTCTGGAGAGTTATCACCATCAAATATTTAGTTTCAGATTGGGACATCTTAGAGGCAAAAGGGACATCCTATGATCCAGTAAATCTCAGATCTAGAGAGCTTCACTTGGAATCTGAGTCTGAAACTTCTCCTACAGGGTTTTCATAGACCAATCTACATTCCTGGGGAGTTTCAGGGCATTTGGAGGATTTTCATGTCAGGGTCGAATTACCTAGGGTTCCAGGCATCTAGGAGGGCGCAGCTTTAGTAGAAGATTCAGAGTTTGGAGGATTTTTCCTTGGTCGTTCAGCTTGAGATTTTAGGAGGGTGTTCCTATCACCCATATCTATCATTTGGCAGAGTTTGGGTTCATTTGGAATCTTCTTGCAGTTGGGCCAAGTTATTGAGGGTTTTCAGTCTTCTAGTGGAGCATGGCATCTTCTAGCTTGAGGAATCGGCATTTGGATCTACTTGTATTGGTCTTCATCTCTCATTCAGCCTTGGAGGATTATTTTGTATCAGCAGAGCATTTTGTAGCAACTCGTATTTCTTATCTATTGGGCCATCTAAGGATTATTCCAGATCTTCCCTCTGTTGTATTGGTTCCATGCTTCTTATAATAAAAGGTCATATATTTGCTTGTGTTTCTATATCTTGAATATATTGTTATATTTCATGTGTTGGAGGAATCTTGTATGAACACACTTAATAACTGGATAACTCAATAAGTCACCTGCACATCATACACAACAGAGATAGTTAGTGGTTTCAAGCAAAAAAATTGGCTTGGGATCATTACAATGGTATCAGAGCTTTGATCCTCCAAACCTGTGGAGGGATTAGCGCATGTAGAGGTACAGTGGAATCATTATGGGTAGAAGGAAGAAACCAAGCAGTGAAACAGAGGCTGAAATGGAAGGCTCGGGGGATGAACATGAGCCTCAAGGCTTGGCCTTCTTGGCAGTCGAATTTGACAAATTCCAGAAAACCATAAATCTCACAGAAAGAAAATTGGTCCACCAGTTAGATGAGAACCGGGAAACCAACAGAAAGGGACAGGCTGAAATTTCTGAAACCTTGAAGAAGGTTGATGAGAATATGCAGAACATTGACTAAAACCAATCCCGGATAACTGCTCTTTTGATGCAAATGACCCATCAAGGGAAGGACCCTGAGACGTATGGGAATAAGGTGGCTGGTGGATCCGGTGGATTCCATGATGAGATCATATATAACCCAGAGAAAGCTCCCAGATCCGAAGGAAGTTATGGAGGAGGCATGTTCAATGGTCATATGGGTAGCAGGGCCAACCCTAGGCCACACATGCCCATGTTCACAGATGAGCAGCTAGGCCAACATTTGGGTAGCAGGGCTAACCCGAGGCCATACATGCCCACATTCATATATGAGCAAGGGCAACAGGAACAGGTGGAGGACTTTGTTGAACAAATGATGGGATGTACCAAGGAGTATTATAGTTTGGATATGAGGATTCAAAGGTAGATGCCCCTGGAATAGTACTGCCAACTCAAGTTTAGAAATCAACCTAGGTCGAACCACAGGGGTAGTTTTGAGTTTGAACAAAAATCAGGGAAGATAGAGATTCCCTACTTTGATGGTACGGACAAGATGACAGCACAGGCGTGGGTGCAAAAGCTGGACACATATCTACAACTCAACCCAATGAGGGAAATGGAGACTATCAAGTTTGCTACTATGTACTTGGATGGCAACGCTCATGATTGGTGGTATCATGGACTCACCACTCTTGGCCACAATCAAATAGTGTCCTACATAGAATTCACTCAGAGGCTTATTGATAGGTTTTATCAGGAAGATCTTGAAATACATTTCTGGGAGCTCACACAACTCAAGAAAACTGGTACGGTCGAGGCATATATTGATGAGTTTCGAAGGCTGGAAGTGATGGTGCAAGATATGGCTCCGACCAGGCTTATGATGTTATTTATTGAGGGTTTGATGGAACCCTTGAAGGGTTGGGTAAAGGCCTTCAAGCCTACCAACCTACAGGAGGCTATTTGGAAGACAAGGGATCTGGGACCAACAGCGAAGCCAAAATTTGTACCCAGACCACCTCTTAACAATGGAAGAAGAGACCAAAGAACTCCAATGCATCAGGGAGGACGTGACCCAAGGGGTTTTGACAGGGGCCATGGAAAATTGGATGAGAACACCAAGAGGGAGTTGAGATGGAAGAAACTTTGCTTCACTTGCAAAGAACCTTGGAACCCAACACACAAATGCATGGGTCGTGGTCAGGTGCACTACAATGAGGTCACTTCAGACAACGAAGAGGAAGAAGAGATCGGCTAGATACAGAACATGGAGGCAGAAACCACTGAGGCAGTAGAGGAACAAATCACAGGACAAGATAGTATGGCCACCTTGGCATCTATCAATGGAGTTCCCAAGTATAACACCTTCCGAATGAGGGGGGTCTTACAGGGATAGAGAGTTTCAGTTTTGATTGATGGAGGAGCTTCCCACAACTTCATTGATTCATCATTACTGAAGAGAAGGCACATACCCATAGTAGAATTTGAAGGGTTCAAGGTGGAGGTAGCAGGAGGAAGCACTATGCCCTGTGACAGATACATTACGGGCATGAAGCTTACCTTGGGTAGGCATGAGATGATACAGGACGTCTATGTCATGGACCTTCCGAATACCAACATCATCCTAGGAGTTCAATGGCTCAGCACATTGGGACCTATCACTACCAACTACAAAACCATGGAAATGTCATTCACAGAGGAGGGTGGATGAAAGGTAGTGCTCCAGGGTATGACAGGAAATGTTGCAAAGGTAGTCATGACCAAGAGGATGGAGGCCATCTTGTAGAGAGATGAGATAGTATATGCAGCAGAATGCAAGATTGTAACATGTATGGATGAGCAAGGCAAGGTTCACTACACCCCAGAGATCAAAGAAATCCTTGACAGACACCACAAGGTTTTTGGGCCTATTCCTCCAGGGGTACCACCAGATAGGGGGTTTGAGCACATTATTGAACTTGAGGAAGGGAAAAAACCAGCCATTACCACACCATATAGGCATCCCAAGAAGTACAAAGATGAGATAGAGAAGGCCATCAAGGAACTTCTAGGCATGGGGCACATCAGGCCAAGCACTAGCCCTTTTGCTTCTTCAGTAGTGTTGGTGAAGAAGAAAGATGGCACTATGAGGATGTGCATTGACTTTAGGGCCTTAAATAAAAAGACCATCAAAAATAGGTACCCGATACCAAGGATTGATGAATTGTTGGACGAATTGCATGGGGCCATCTACTTCACTAAGATTGACCTTTGTTCTGGTTATCATCAGATCAAGATGAGGGAGGAAGACATCTCAAAAACAACTTTTAGATGTCATTACAGCCATTATGATTTTTTGGTGATGCCCTTTGGGTTAACCAATGCCCCTGCTACATTCCAATCATGTATGAAAATGTGCTCAACAAACAGCTGAGGAAGCACCTGTTGGTATTTTTTTATGACTTGCTTATCTACAACAAGACGTGGGAGGAGCATCTCAAGCATGTGGATCATATTTTATCAATCATGGAAGAACAATCACGGTATGCTAAGGAGTCCAAATGTGAGTTTGGAATGACAAAGGTCCTCTATTTAGGACACATCATCGGGGCAAAGGGGGTACAGGTACATCAGGAGAAAATACAAGCCATCATGGAATGGCCTACTCCTAAGACACTCACAGAATTGAGAGGATTTATGGGCATGTGCATGTATTACAGGAAGTTTGTCAAAGGATTTTCTTAGTTGTTTGCACCCTTGACCGATTTGACTAAGAAAGGAGCCTTCAAGTGGGACGAGGAGTCTCAAATAATGATGGACAAGATGAAGGAAGTGATGAGTACGTGCCCAGTCTTAGCCCTTCCAGATTTCAGCCTCCCTTTTACCTTGGAGTGTGATGCCTCTGAGGAAGGAATAGGGACCGTACTGATGCAGAAGAGGCACCATCTTGCCTATGAGATTTGGAAACTCAGGGGTCCCAAGCTACTCTACATAATTTATGACAAATAAATGTTGGCTATCATGCATGGACTAGCCAAATTCCAGCAATACTTGGTAGGTGCCCAATTTGTGGTCAAGTCAGATCATAATAGTCTCAAATATCTATTGGAGCAGAAGGATTTGAATGAGAGGAAACAGAAATGGGTAAGAAGAATACAGGCCTAAGACTTTGACATTGAAATTGTCAAAGGGAAGAACAATGTGGTGGTTGATGTGTTATCCAGGAGGCCATCCATCTTTGCCAGGACAGGGGTAGCAGTTGACTAAAAAGACCATCTGGTGATGGAGTATGCAAAGGATCAGTTTGCATGCTAGCTATTGGATGGGTAGGTATAAGATGATAATTTCAAAGTTATGAATGAAATCATCTACTATAAGGACCGAATCTTTTTGGTTCCTGAATCGGCCTTCAAGGCTAAGATATTGCAGGCGTACCATAACTCACCAAGGGCAGGACATCAGTGGATTGAAAAGATGTACAGGAAAGTGAGAGAAAGGTTCTCATAGAAGGGCCTCAAGGAGGATGCGATTAATCACTTCAAGGAGTGTACTACATGTCAATAGAATAAAGATGAGCACACACACCCAGCAGGACTACTACAACCCTTACCCATTCTAGAGCACAAATGGGAGAGCATATCCATGGACTTCATCATCGGGTTGCCAAAGACACAAGGAAAGGACTTCATTTTTGTAGTAGTGGACAGGTTGACAAAGTTCGCACACTTCTTCACCATAGCTATTGACTTCAATGCTGCATAGGTGGCCGAACTGTTCTTTAGGGAGATTTTCAGGTTGCACAGCCTACCCAAGACCATTATCAACGACAAGGATAGCAGGTTCATGAGTACATTCTGGAAGGAATTATTTAGGTTGGTTGGTATGGCTTTGACCCCTAGCACCAACTATCACCCTCAGACGAATGGACAGATGGAGATAGTCAACAAGTGGGTGGAAAGCTATCTCAGAAATTATGTGGCAGGACAGCAGAAAATGTGGGCTAGATGGTTGCACCTAGGAGAGTACTGCTACAACACCACCCAACATACGTCCATAGGAATGTCGCCATTAAGGGCCTTGTATGGCTACGATCCTTTATCTTTTGGGGATATTTCCTTCGGTGACATTAGGGCACCTATGGTACAGGATTGGATATAGTAGAGCCAAGACATTCTTAGGGAGATGAAGGATCATCTACAGAAAGCCCAGAACCAGCAAAAGGTCCAAGCAGACAAGCACAGAGTTGATCGTACTTTTGAGGTTGGCAACCTGGTCTACCTAAGGCTCCAACCATATAGGCAGACTTCCATAAAAAGGAGAGGAGCAAATAAAATACAACCATGTTTCTTTGGGCCCTACAAAATCAGCAGGAAGATAGGGGCCATAGCTTACAAGATGGAGCTTCCACAGGGCAACAAAATACACAACATCTTCCATGTCTCCTACCTTAAGAAATCCCTCGGCCAACACATTAGACCCATTGAGGTATTATGTCCCATGGATGAGGAGGGATAGCTTGTTTTAATTCCGAAGGAGATATTAGAGCTCTGAGAGAAGAGGCTCAAAAACTGAAGCATCAAGGAGTACTTGATCAAATGGAAGGATTTACCCATAGAGGATGCCACATGGGAAAAGGAGCACATGGTGAGAGAAATAGGTTTGGAATTGCTTGAGGACAAGCAATTTCAAGCAAGGGAGACTGTAATGTCCCTCACCTCTTGATAAAGAGGTGATGAGGAGACTCAATGGCCTGGGCATCCCCACTAAGTCATAGTCTCACACTGAAGGGGAAGGTCAACTAAACTAAGGTTATATTCTTAAGTTGACTTGAAGAAAAAGGTTAAAAGGAGTAAAAGATAACTCAATAATAGAATAGAATTTAACCCCGGTAGTTAATCTAACTCAACAGAGGAATAGAAGAAAAAGTATAAATAGAAGGCTGGGGCGCACCTATTATTCATTCTAGATTTGGTATATTGCTTGTTATTTCTCTTGACCATGCAGTTTCGGGGTTTTGTTGTACAAACCCTTGTGAGCAACTCAGTGATGAAATACCCACTCACCTTGTTCCACATCTTGGTCTCAGGGATGAAAGATTCCTCCACACCATTCTACACACAATATATTTCCACCTAGCGCTTCAGAAGATAGCAGGGTCATACTGTTCTTGAGTTTCCAACAAGGGCGCACCATCACTTAGAGAAGGGTTCGATCCAGCTTATCAGGAGAGCATGTGGTCAGTCTATCACTTGGGTTTTATTTGCAGGGGAACAACCATCATTTTGAGGGTTTTTATGGAGAGTTATCACCATCCAATATTTAATTTTAGATTGGGACGTCTTGGAGGAAAAAGGGACGTCCTGTGATCTAGTAAATCTCAGATCTAGAGAGCTTCACCTGGAATCTGAGTCTAAAAATTCTCCTACAGGGTTTTCATATCCCGATCTACATTCCTAGGGAGTTTCAAGGAATTTGGAGGCTTTTCTCATCAGGGTCGAATTACCTAGGGTTTCAGGCATCCAGGAGGGCGCAGCTTCAGTAGAAGATTCAGAGTTTGGAGGAGTTTTCCTTGGTCGTTTAGCTTGATATTTCAAGAGGGTGTTCCTATCACCCAGATCTATTAGTTGGCAGAGTTTGGGATCATTTGGAGTCTTCTTGCAGTTGGGCCGAGTTATTGAGGGTTTTCAGTCTTCTAGTGGAGCGTGGCATCTTCTAGCTTGAGGAATCAACATTCAGATATACGTGTATTGGTCTTCATCTCTCATTCAACCTTAGAGGCTTATTTTGTATCGGCAGAGCATTTTGTAGTAGCTCGCATTTCTTATCTATTGGGCCATCTGAGGATTATTCCAGATCTTCCCTGTGTTGTATTGGTTCCATGCTTCTTATAATAAAAGGTCAGATCTTTGCTTGTGTTTCTATATCTTGAATATATTGTGATATTTCATGTGTTGGACAAATATTGTATGAACACACTTAATAATTGGATAACTCAATAAGTCACCTACACATCATACACAACAGAGATAGTTAGTGGTTTCAAGCAAAACAATTGGCTTGGGATCATTACATAAACTAACTTAAAGGGCGTCTGCATTGTTAACTTTTTGCAAGTAGTTCAATAATCCCACAACACTGTTGGAATTCTCAAATCCTAATCATCTTTGTTAACACTGCAAATCTTAGTCAACATTGTTTCCAAGATCTTATTGAAATCTTCGACTGTGCCATTCGCTTGTGGGTGG
>SNQJ01S0184055.1:0-18915 GCA_010110895.2 Picea sitchensis | reverse complement strand
AGATTTAATTAAAACCTGCAAAACTCATGTGTTTTCTGCCCTAAGACAACCAAGAATCTCTTTTTTATTTTTATATTTTATGAAAAGAAATAAAATGTTACTGAAATTAAACAATCTAATATATTTACTGAAATTAAACAATATAATATAATTCTAACTAAACATATATCTAAATTAAACTACTTAAGGAAAACATCAAACAACATATTAATTGACCTGGAAACGCTCCAAGTCTGCCCTGTGTATGATGACTTCTAAGCTGGTCGGAGGAGGAAATTCGCACCGGTTAGTCCATAAGCTTCTTGAAAACGATAGGCTGTGCTACTTCTTGAAGTGTTTTACAAGACAAATAAGACATAAAAGAAAATCATAACAATCTTATGATTATAAATTCCTGCAATAAGGGAAACCTGTTATGCTGTAACATCCCGCTCTGGCGCACTTACAAACTTATTCTTTGAGGACACTTGCTCACAAGTGATCCAGATTTTATGACGATAAAACTTTTTCTCTCATTGTGATGCGTTAAGTTATATGACAGGATGTTTTTACTACCTTGATGTAGACAGGTGCTGCTCACTCAGTTTCTTTGAGTGTGCAGGGTTTCGGACCTTGAGGATGCAGAGGCATCGGTTTGAGATCACGAGAAGCCGGTGGAACTTCCCTTGGACTCAGTTAAGGTAGGGAGTGGGATATTTGAGTTGTTTCATTTACGGTGATATTGTTTTGATTTGATGATATGCTATTGATTTTATGATGGAACTCCCTTGGACTCCGGTTTGAGTTAGGGAGTGGGCTATTTGGCTGACGATAGCTTGCCGACGGACTCACATATGGAGTAAAGGGCCACACCGCGAGATCGAGGAAGATTGATGGAGAGGTATGGACAACAACCCTTCCAGCCTACTAGCACTCCATGGCACCGAGCATGGGTTAGCGATTACCTAGTTCGAGAGGATCCGCGATGCCGTGAGGGTAGACTAAGACAGTCGCTCACGTGGATTTTTAAGGGGCGTGAAATAAGGTAGGGGTGTGAAATAAGGTAGGGGCGTTATTCTTTAGAGTCCTTTAGTCTCCCACAAGATAACCTGGTTGAGTATTGACTCCAAGGGTTCGGCGTCTACCAAAATAATTCAAAATGTGAGTGGTACCTTTGGAGCACGTGGTGCATTTTGAAGGGAACGTCGCACAAATAAATCGAAAATAGGTGAGTTGCACCCTTGGAGCGCGTAGTGCTTCTTGAAGGGCATATCGTGCAATGAAAATGGAAACAGGCGAGTGACACCCTTGGAGCAGTAGTGCATCCTGAAAAGAACGATAAACTTTGAGGATGATGATGAGGCGACCTAGATGACCACGAGACCTTAGCACATGATAATTCTTAAAGCGACCCCCTAATTAAAATTGTCACCCTCTTCAATCAAAACCTAAATTAAAATATCTCAAAGATAAAATTATGATAAACCCTAAGAAAAGATCTACTAAAAGGTAAAGCATAGAAATGAAGCTAAAACCCTCCTGAGTGTCAATTAAAGGTTCTTAAAATAAAGGGGTAAAGGTAATGGAAATAAATTAAGCGAACCCCTTGGCTTTTAATTGATAAAGAGAAATAAAAGCATTTTATTTAAGAGGGGAGTATAAAATTTGGGATTTCAAAATAAAAAATAAAGATAAATAAAATATTTGGTTTATATTTCAAAATTTTTAAAGCGAATTTATGATTTGAGGGGTTTTAACAAAAAATTATTATTATAATAATAAATAAAAATAGGAAGAGATAATAAAAGAGGAAAAATATATATATATATATATATAAAGAATAAAAATAAGGGAAACTATAATTAAAGGAAACTTAAATTTTGGAGAGTAGGGGACATAGGGTAAAAGGAAAAGAATCATCATTTTAAGAAATTTAAATTTGAAACATCATTTTAGGAAAGTGAATAAAAGCATGGGAGGGGATCACGGAACCACAGGAAATTTAGGAGCGATTTTTGGGGGTGTGAGAGAATTTAGACTTTTAATTAATAAACAAAATTAATTATTGGAGAACCCTAGGGATATGTGACACTTGGGCCAGTGATTGCTTAGGGGTTTGTAATAAAATATTAATTGATGTAATCGAGGAAAGTAGGTGGGTCTCATTTTTCCTATAAAGAAAGGAAAAGGAAAGGAAAAAGAGGGGATACAGTTAGTGTAACGTTCTGGCTGCAGGTGTGGTTGTGATTTTCTTGTGAGGGGAGTTGGTGTAAGCTTCGGCTTTGTTGGAGTAGTAGCTTTCGGTAGGTAGATGGTGAGTAGCTAATTATTTTCTGGTTCTTGTGGCCCCTTTGCGGCTTGGCGGACTAAGGGGGAAGCAGATTACCCATAAGCGTTTGTTTGGGAAGGAGTACGGTGGGCATTGCCGGTCGGCAATGACGGGAGGACAAAGGAAGCTGTAAGGGACGTTTCCGAAGCGGGCGTGTGGCTAAGAGTATGAATCTAACTCGGAAAATTGTTTTAAAATTGATAGTGAAATTATTCCCGATGTCTTGCTGAAAAGAACTTGTTCCTAGCAATTTGTTTATAGATAAGTTTACCGTCAAATTGGTTCTTGCGATTCGTCCTCTCAAAATGGTCATTGAACAAATGTTTATGAGAACATCTCTCTCGATTTGTTCGTTTTTGTCTGTATAAAACATCCTTCTCTGTATGTATACCTTCGTCTGAATCATTCAAAGCTTTCTAGCTTTTACCTAGGGAAAAGGCCAGCAACTTGGTTGAACTCTCTTTGTCTAACAGTTTAAAGGAGATGGTAAACCTCAATGCCCTCAACTACTGCGTCGGTGGAAATGATGCAGATGGTTAAATCTTGTCATTTAAGAAACCGGCATTTGTTATCTTACGGTATCATTGTAACACGGCATGCAATCTTGTATTGATGTCTGGCAATGCTTTTGGGGAGTTTGTTAATGCGTTTATGGAGTTAATGAAACTGCGCCTTCTTTTGTTTAAGCGTTGCCACTATGTTTGCGTTTCGTTGGGGTTAATGAATTACGATTTTATATTTATACGGTGAGTTTATACGTTTCTACGGCGTTCTCCTCCGGACCCCAAGATCCACTTAAAGTTCGTTGATTGTTATGGTCTGCGTGTTGTTACCTCATTTGAGGCTGTGTTTTCCTGTCAATCATCCCGTGTTTTCCTTCATCAGGGTGTGTTTCGATTCCACCTTCCGATTGGTTATGGAATGGACTGAAGGAGGACGGTGTGTTCTATCCGCATCGAGGGTTTTCTTTTTGTGTGACTGTATTTGCCTTTCGATGGGGGCATCTTTATTCTCTGTCCCCACGCCCGATTGGAGTCATATTGTATTCCTTTACTACACGGGTGTTGTTGGCCCATTTGCTTTGACGTTACGTTCCATTCATTGGGTGTTTCTGGCTTATGACTTTAACTGCGTGTGTCATCCGTTTTCCAGCGAATGCGTCCTCCCCAATCTAAATTACCAGCGTTTTTCGGTGAGCCTCCAGCACAGGCATGGATATCTCTGTGTGTGGTTATTGCCTTGCTGCGTGCATCCTTAATTTATTTCGGTGCGTGGTTACTCCTTACAGTGTATATTGTTTTTTCCTTACAGAAAATATGGTAGACAGTTGTGTTTCCCTTGATAGCGATTAATATAATTATAATTATTGCCGTTTCAATACTGCTATTCCCATAACGCTGAGTTAATATTTGGTTCATACCGTTTGATTATGATGTTTCCATATGACTGTACAATAAAATGGGTCCAATCTGGTTTCATTATTCTAACATATATTTTCAATAAATGGGTCATCTGGATTTCATTATCTTGTTTCCATATGACTGTACAATAAATGGGTCAATACCGTTCATTTTGCTATTTCCATATGACTGTACAATAAATGGGTTAATTCCGTTTCTATACTGCTGTTTCCATATTAATGCCGTTTCCATACTGCTGGTTCTATACTAATTAATAATAGCGATACCCTTTTTTAGTTGTATATTTTAAATTTTATCGTATATTTATGATGAAATTTTAAAGAAGAATATTTCATTTATATCGTGTATGCTCTTCATATAAAATTGTTGATAAAATAACTCATATCCTTACGACTACATATAATTAATTAGCTATCGTAAAGGAGTTTGTTATTAATTAATTATTTTGATATATATTAAAATCACTCATTAATTAAACAAATTTTATATATTAAGTCACTCATTCTATAAAACCGTGTTTATATATTAATTCATATTGCTGTTCAAATTTGATTAACATTTGGAACGTCCTCTATTGACTTTTATGCATCGTGGTTTAATTATGGTCAATTTAGTATTGATAATTGCCCCTTCTAAATATTGCCTTGTTTAAATAATGTGATTAAAATGTTATTATCTAGAGATGGTCCCTTTTAATTATGAAGTCCGTCGTTAGACCAATTGATGTCACCTATAGTTGGGGGGTGATCCCATATATGGACATCTTGAATTTAGGGTTATCTTAAATCATGGTCAATGAAATGTGGATAGTTGTAAATTGTCATGTTAAAATCCATCATATGATGAGAATGCCCTTCCCATTGTAAATAAAGGTGTACCTCATATTTGTACTTGATGATTTCTAAAATCATTATGCCTTCTCCATAAATGACAACTTTAATTAATCCTTATTTAATTATTTGTATTTGGGATTGATAATGGTCACCTCCATAATGCCCTTTCGCGTTGTCAATGCAAATTCTTTTAATTAAATTGCCCTTTTTATTTTTATCATTCTAAATTCAACCTTTTGTAGATTGCCATCTTGATTAGGAGGTATATTGAGATTCTCAATTGATGTTCCTATCGTTATGATGATTAATTCCACACCTTGACACAATTAATGGTTATCTTGAATTAATGTCTTTATTAATAGTGAGAGTTGTCCCTTCCATATATAGCCCTTAAGTATTTCCATGTTAAATTTTAGATTGCCATTAAAGTTATGAATATGTTAAATTTTAATATTTTAAGTTTGCCATTAAAAATTTATGATGTTCTAGGTTACTTCCGATTATGATGTCACTTATGAATGGATGGTATCTGCATTACCATTGAGGTTGATTTTAATGACAATGCACTGAAGGCTCCTCATGTTGAAATAAAGTTTTTATCTTGTCAAGGTCATTATAATTTTGGTAGTCATGGCATACCTCGGGTATTGTAATGGTAAGATCATGATTCGAAGGGGTGATATAAATGAAAGATGGTTAAGATTTTATGAAAGCATTATCGTAAGTTTTATAAATGTTAAAAAAAAAAAACAACGATGGTGCCATGACCTTAACTTACTTGCAATAATTTGCTTCAGGTTAGTAAAGTAAGGTGGTGGTTCATTTAAACAATGTTAAACTTGGGTTTCATTGTGAGTCTTTTTAGTCCTTGGCCTCCCATAGGGGCATATTTGTTCTTCTTACTTATGTTATACTTGATTGTGATCTGTTGGTTTAGCAGCTGTTGTGTGAGGTGGGATGTAGACACCTCCATGTTCCTCAACGATCGCCCGACCGAGACCTTAAATGGTTAAAGGCGATGGGAAACGGGCTTGGGCGTTACTTATGTGTCTTGGAGGACCTAAACTTGCAGGGTAGGACGGATGGGAACTGTGAAAATTAGTCAGGTTTACCTTGTAAATAAATGTTTGTGTTGTGCACCTTGCCTATGGTCTTATTTTGTTTACAGTTACTTGTGGTATGCTTGTCTTCTTGCGATGAACACCATGGTAGCATCTTGTTGGTTTTCAAGGGATGGTGTAGAGTCAACTGTGTTGATACTTCTACCGCAGCAGCGCACCTGTATAAACACAAAGAAAAAAAATGTACCTATATACTAGAATGGATTTGTCATACTTGGTAGGTTAGATTTACATATGGTATGTGAGGTTCAACCCACGACTTGGGATCCACTACAGTTCATGATTGGTATTGATTATTCTGTTGTTGATTGAGTTGTTTGCACATTAATGCGAGGTCATCATGGTTAGGAGATCTTGTGAGGAGGCGGTAATGAGGTGCTAGGGAGGGCTGATGCCTCGGCGGCATCCACACGAGGGTCTAACCCCTAGGGGAGGTGGCGGGTCCTTGGGCGGGGAGCAGATCGCGGTGGCCAATGTTGTGGGGATGATTAGAAGGATCTTTCGGTAGCATGTCGAGTCTTTGATCAGCAGTTAGGCGAGAGATGAGGCTAGGGTGCCGGCACCTGCGGAGGTTCCACCCAGGTGCACGAGCCGTTCTTGGCGGTGTCTGCTTGAATTCGAGAAGGTGAAATTTCCCAGGTTCTTTGGTGCCCCGGATGGCGCCCGCCCGCTTGAGGCATGGTTGGAGAATATGGCGATGTGCTTAGCGCCAGATTATACCTCAACATGAAGGTCCGCATGGCAGTATTTTGAAACTGAAGGGGAGGCTCTTCTATGGTGGAAGAGCGGCTCACGCATGACTAAACATGAAATTACGTTGAAGGCGTGTCATAGGAGCTGATGCGAGCGGTTAGAGAAGTATATTCACGAGGGATTCATTGAGTGTCGTCTCAATGAGTTCAACGCTTTACTACAGGGAGGTCGTACGGTGACCAATTACAAGGCACGTTTTATGGAAGTACTTTCCGGTATGCTCCATATGAACTTGAAGCTCGGAAGGTCAAGTTTGCGTCTTTTTGGCCTTAACCCTCGTGCAAAGGTTGAGATTCTGATGCCTCAAACCTTGCGATGTTGTCCAAAAGGCCCTCATAGCCCGAGGAGGAGGAGCTTATCGTGAAGTCAAGCCAGGGACTCCTTGAAGACTAGCGGTAGAGGGGTCCGGCCCCAGTACCTGCAATGTCGAGACCACGGCAGAACATCTGTTGGGGATATCATTTTGGCTTCCAGAGGGATCCCACGTTAACTACGCCTCGGCGACCGCCCGCCTGATAGCGGACACCTTGCAAGGACCACAGCTGGCAACAACGTCGCCCATGGCGGTTAGACACATTGTGAGAGCGGACGAGGGGTTTCAAGCGGTGGGGCGGTCATCTTCTGCCGGGCACGGAGTGCGGGCGAAGAAGCGGTGTTGGATGTGTGGGGAGCCACACTACGAACGCGACTGTCCTGTGGAGAGAGCAGGGCGTCCGGATCAGTCGGACCTCCTACGGTGGGAGATATGGGCAAGGCCCAGCAGATTCATGCAACGGTGAATAATTGTTAGGCCGATCACCAGTCTATTGTTCTCGAGACATCAGGTATCATCGCTATTTAGACCCTTAGTATTTTGATAGGGCCAGTGCTCTTTTGAGAGTTTTATTTCTGGTGCAGTGCTGAAAATGATTAAGGTAAAGACAGGCGGTCGAGCAGGGATGAGTTTAACTTTGTAGAGATGTACGGAAAACAAAAGGTTGGAGGAAAGGTTCTGAGGGCTATGCCCTTAACTTGGGAGAGTTAGTCATAGTGTCAAACACGTATCACGATCTTGGGGTCTTATGACGTCGTGATGGGCATGGATTGGTTGGAATGCTTGTGAAGCGATACTCAAAGCTACTGAACTCATGGTTGACACTTAGTGATGATGAAGAATGACGTGATGAAGAAAAGGAACTAGAAATTATCCCTAAGGTTAAGTCTCTTCCTTCTGATTCTGAGGAAGTATCGCAAAGGGGTACAGCTTTATCGCGATCCTTGTGCTCAGCGAAGAGATGTGAAGGTCTAGAACACCTTCCGGTGGTGAAGGATTTTGGACGTATTTCGGAAGGAGTTACGGGATGCCTTGAGAAGAGAATTGGAGTTTACTATAGACACGAGGCTTAGGGGGTGAACCCGATAAGCATGCTTATCGGATGTCAACCACAGGTTACCAGAGTTAAAATGCTGGCCCGAAGGAGTTGTTGGATCACAGGCCCGATCGAGCCTAGTGTGTGTCCTTGATAGAGGGTGCACCCGTTATTTTCATTTGGAAGAAGGGCCGTGATGGAGGCTTTACATTGACTATACCGTCAACTGAACAAGGCTCGATCAAGAATCAGTATCCATTACAAAGAATTGATGATCACGATACGATCGGATGAAGGGTGTGACCGGTGTTTCAAATATTGATTTGAGATCGAGGTATCACCGATTATGGATCAAGGAGGATGACATCCCAAGACCTCTTTAAAGGCGAGATTTGGACATTATGAGTTTCTTTATTTTACCTTTTGGGTGACAAGCGTAGGGGTATTATGAGCTTGATGAGCGGAGATTATTTCCCGCCAGAAGTACTTGGACAAAGTTCATCAAGTATTCATTGTGATATTTACAGTCTACTCCGGACGTGAGGAGCATGACAACGCAAGCTTGGTATTACGATTGTTGCAAGAGCCACCAATTGTATATGAAGTTGTCCAAATGCTCTTTTTATCAATCCAAGATTCACTACTTAGGGCATGTCATCTCGTGCGAAGGCATCATCGTGGATCGACCAAGGTTGAAGACTGTATGGAATGGCACAGCATACGATGAATGTCATCGAAGTGTGTAGTTTTATGGGTTTTAGCGGGATACTACCGGCGGTTTGTCGAAAGGGTTTTTCGAAGATAGCGAGTCCGATCACAAAATTGCAGAAGAAAAACAAAAGAAGTTAGACCAATGCGCGGAAGCATTTAGGAGCTTAAGGAGTTGTTGACAACAACACCGATACTAAAGGTCCCTGACATGGGCGTAGACTTCTTGGTATGCAGCAGCATCAAGGTTTAGGTGGAGTCTTGATGCAAAGACAGACGAGTGATGTAGGTGATTGCTTAGATTTCAAGGAAGTTAAGAAGGCATAGAAAGGGAAAACTATCGCGACGTGATTTGGAGTTATTACAGCCATTGTATCGCCTTGAAGGTTTGGACGCACTACCTTGTTGGACGAAAATTGAATTAGGGCCCGATCATTGTGGATTACAACACATTTTATGCAAAGTGACACGAATGTGCGACAACGGCGTTGGTCGAAATTTCTTATCAAGTATGACTTGAGATTACTTATAAAGGCGATGAAGCTGAGTGGTTGATGCAGCAGTGAATACATCTTTTGGTGTTGCCTCTTCAACTGAATCTACGTGAGAAGATTCTCACTTTCTATTTGATAGCGATATTTGGTACAAAGAAGTTGATGACTTTATTGGACAAAACACTATGATGGTACCACAATTTGAGGATTTACCTTTGATAGCGATGGTTTATTGAGATTTAGAATTCAGATTCACATTACCGTAAACGGCAGTTGAGGATATTGATCTGGCGGAGCACATAAAGTAGTTTACATGGCTCACTCGGTAGTCACGAAGATGAGGGTGGACGTTAAAACCTTATTCTTCTGGAGGAGAATGAAGGCCGACATAGTCAACTTTGTGGCTAGATGTCTTGAATGTCAGCCGGGCGAACACCAGACACCGGCGAGGTTACTACAGCTCCCTTCATTTCGAGTCGAAATGGGAAGTCATTTGATGGATTTTATTGTTGGATTGCCAGTGACAGGAGACATGACTCAATTTTGTAGTAGTAGACACTCGACCAAGAGTGCTCACTTTATTGCAGTGCGTACGACGTATGGGCGACATAGCGAAGTTTTTCATTAAGCGAGATTGTGAGGCTGCTTAGCGTGCCTAAGAAGATTATATCGGTCAGGATCGGTGTTTCTTGGACGATTTTGGGCGAGTTTCGAAGAGGTTTTGGGAACCCAACTTAATTTTAGTCTTGCGTATCACCCAGAGACTAACAAAAAAACCAAACGAACGAACCAAACCTTGGAAGACATATTGCGCAGTCACGTGATGGACCAACAAAAACAATGGGAGAAGTATCTTTCCTTAATGAAATTTGTATACAACAATAATTATCATAGTTCAATAAAGATGACACCTTTCAAGTTTCCTTACGGGAGACCATGTCAGACGCCCTTGAGTTGGGATCGGCGAGGATAGGGTCCTAGTGGTACTGGAAGCGATCCAAGAAATGAAACATCAAATGAAAACTATAATAAGGATAAAGGAAGCCTTGGGACCGACAAAGTTATCTGCGTCTGCGCTCGAGTCGACCGTGAATTCTGAGGTTAGCGTCCGGAGTCTTCTTGCGGGTAAAACCCGCTGGAGAGTTGATCAAGTTTGGAAAGGAGCTAAACTCTCTCCTGGTTCATGGGACCTTTGGTGTGGAGAGGGCTCAAGTGGCCTATCGATTAGCCTTTCCTGATTATTTGAGGCTTATGCACGATGTTTTTTTCATGTATCAATTTTGAGGCATTATGTTAGTGATCCCTACACCGCATTGATTGACATGAGTTCCTTGCGGTGTCAAACAAGGGTGCACTCACGACAGACCCAATCCACATTCTAAACTATCACATTCAAAAGCTATTACGTCGAACAATCGATCAAGTGAAGTTCCAATGCAAAAACTAGTTCGCACTCGACAATCAGGGAGGATGCATATTATATGCATCAACAATTTCCATTGTGTTTGATAGTTAGACTTATGATCTTGTGGTATTTATGATTTGGGTACATTTATTTGGCATTGTGAAACTTTGGGGCGAAGTTTAGACCAAGAAGGAGAGTGTATGTAACATCATGCGAAGCGCACTTACAAACTATTCTTTGAGGACACTTGCTCACAAATTATCAGTTTTATGTTGATAAAACTTTTTCTCTCATTGTGATGCGTTAAGTTATATGACATGATGTTTTACTACCTTGATGTAGGCAGTCTTCTTGGCTTCGATTTCTTTGAGTGTCGCGAGGGTTTGGTTCTGGAGATCACGAGAGGCATGGTGGAACTCCCTTGGACTCCGGATTTAGTGAGGGAGTGGGATATTTGAAAGTTATTTCATTTACGGTGATATTGTTTGATTTGATGATATGCTATTGATTTTATGATGTGTTGATGACATGATCTGACATAATGGTTGATGATGCGGATGATGATAGCTTGCCGATCGGACTCATATATGGAGTAAAGGGCGAACTATAGGTTAGCGATTACCTATTTCAGGAGATCCGCGATACCGTGAGGAAGGCTGACGATGCATCGATGATGATTCTAAAGAGTACGCCAATAAAGGCGGGGGCCTTATTCATAGGAAACCCTTAGTCTCCACAAGATTCACCTAAGCGGAGTGTTGACTCCGGGGGTTTAGAGTCTACCAATCCGTCAAGCCGGTAGTGGCACCCTTGGAGCCGTGGTGCATCCTGAAGAACACGTCGCACAAAAATTACAAGTCGCGGTGGCACCTTGGAGCCGCGTGTGAATTAGATCACGAAGAGAATGTCGCCTGACAAGAATCAAGGCGAGTGGCACTTAGCAAGAACCCGTAGTGCGTCTGAAGAACGCGCGTCAAGCTTTGGGGATGATGATAGAGACAACCCTAGATGACCACGAGACCTTAGCACGATAGAATTCTTAAAAGCGACCCCCTAATAATTAAATTGTCGCCCTACTCAATCAAAACCTAAATTAAAACTTCTCTAGGACAAATTTTGACGAGCCCTAATAAAAGATCCTGCAAGGGTAAACTTAAGGCGCAAACTAAAACCCCCTGGGTGTCAATTAAAGTTCTTAAAATAAAGGGGGTAAAGGTAATGGGGGAATTAAAATAAGCGAAACCCTTGACTTTTAATTGATAAAGAAGACATAGAATTTATTAAAGAGGGAGAATAAAATTTGGGATTTCAAAAAATAGATGAATAAAAGATAAATAAAATATTTGTTTTTATATTGAAAAGAATTTAAAGCCGAGGGTATCATTTGAGGGTTTAACAAAATTTATTATAATAATAATAAATAGAAAATGGAAAGGAGAGAATAAAGAGGAGAAAATAAATAAATAAATAATATAAAATAAAAATAAAGGAAACTAGAAATTAAAGAGAGCTTAAATTTTGGAGAGTAGGGGACATTGGGGAAAAGCGAAAAGAATCATCATTTAAGAAATTATAAATTTCAGAAACATCGTTTTAGGAAGAGTGAATAAAAGCATGGGAGGGAATCTAGGAACCCTCTGAGGGAATTTAAGGGCGATTTTGAGAGTTGTGAGGGAATTTAGACTTTTTAATTAATAAACAAAATTAATTATTGGAGAACCTAGGGATGAATGACACTTGGGCCAGTGCTTAGGGGTTTTGTCATAAAATATTAATAAATTAATAATCGAGGAAAGTAGGTGGGTCTCATTTTTTCCTATAAAGAAAGGAAAGGAAGGGAAAAGGGGATGCACGGTTAGCGTAACGTTATTTCTTAGGGTAATGGTTTGAATGATTTTTCTTGTGAGAGTTGGGTGGGCAAAGCTGACTTTGTTAGGTCATTAGCAGCTTCGGTCGTGGAAGCTGACTGAGTAGCTAGATGTTATCTGGTTCTTATTAGTAGCCCCTTTAAACCGAGGGCTAAAAAGAGTAAATTACCTAGAAGTTTGAAACAGGAGGTACGGTGAGCGATACTGTGATCGACTAGCGAGAACAAAGGGCCTTGAGACGTCTCAGGCGAGTGTGGCTAAAGGTATGTAGATCTAACTCACGGCAAATTGTTTAAAAGGATAGATGAAATTATTCGATGTCTTCTTGCTGAAAAGAACTTGTTCCTGGCTATTTGTTTATGAATGGTTAGCGTCAATTTGGTTCTGGCGTTTCGTCTTAGTTAAATGGTTATTGAACGAAATGTATGTGAGAACATCTCTCTCGATCTGTTCATTTTTTGTCGGCGTAAAACATCCTTCTCTGTCTACGTATACCTTAATTAAGATCATTCGAGCTTTCTAGCTTTGACACGGGGAAAAAGAGGCCGGCGAGCTTGGTTGAACTATCACCGTCTAACGGAGTTTAAAGGAGATGAAGTGAAACCTCAAAGCCCTCCCTTTGTGCGTCAAGGTAGAAATAGTCCGGATGGATTCCAAATCTTGTCATTTAGAGAACTCCTAGCATTTGTTATCTTCTGGTAATCATTATAACCTCGCATGCAATCTTTCTTCTGTATTCGTCATCTGCTGGCGGCAATGATTTTGGGGGTTTGTCTGCGTTTTATGGGGTTAATGAGCTGCGCCTTCTTTTTGTTTATGCGGCGTTGCCCTTGTGTTTTTAAACGTTTATTTGGGTTAATGAATTTTTATATTTATACGGTGAGGATCACATGCTTACATTGTGGGCATTCTCCTCGAGGATGAATCCCATAAGTTAGTTGATTATGAATGCTAGCGTTGTTACCTCATTTGAGGCTTCATTTTCCTATCAATCATCCCGCGTTTTCCTCCTTCCCGGGGTGCGTTTGATTCCACCTTCGATTGGTTATGGAAGCGGACTGAAGGAGGGCGATTGTGTTCCTATCCGCATCCGAGGGATTTCTTTTGTGTGGTATGTTGCCTTTGATAGAGCGTCTTTATTCTGTCCCCACTTGATTGGAGTTATGTGTATTCCCTTTACTACACAGGCGTTGGTAGCGTTAAGTTCCATTAGGTGAATTTGTTACACGCTTATGACTTCTTTGCGTGTGTCATCCATTTTCCAAGCGAGATGCATCCCTCCCCAATCCTACGATTACGCGTTTGTCCGGTGAACCTCGACTTGCGAGCATGGATATCTCCAGCGTGTGAGATTTATTTCCTTGTGCGTCGTCTTTAAAGTATTTACGGTGCGATGGTTACTCCCTTACAGTATTATATTATTTTTGCCTTCCTGAGAAAATATTGTTGACAATTGTGTTTCCCTTGATAGCGATTAATATAATTATAATTATTGTCGTTTCAATACTGCTATACCCATAACGCTGAGTTCATATTTGGTTCATACCGTTTCATTATGTTATTTCCATATGACTGTACAATAAATGGGTCAATACCATTTCATTATGTTGTTTCCATATGACTATACAATAAATGGATCAATACCATTTCATTATGTTGTTTCCATATGACTGTACAATAAATGGGTCAATACCGTTTCATTATGTTGTTTCCATATGACTGTACAATAAATGGGTCAATACCGTTTCATTATGTTGTTTCCTTATGACTGTACAATAAATGGGTTAATGTCGTTTATATACTGCTGTTTCCATATTAATGTCGTTTCCATACTGCTGGTTCTATACTGATTATGTCGCGATACCCTTTTTTTTTATATTTTTAAAATTTTATAAATTATATTTATGATGAAATTTTAAAAGAAGAATATTTCATTTATATCGTGTATGCTCTTCATATAAAATTGTTGATAAAATAACTCATATCCTTACGACTACATATAATTAATTTAGCTATAAATTAAAGGGATAACGAACAACATCAATTAATTATTTTGATATATATTAAAATCACTCATTAATTAAACCAATTTTATATATTAAGTCACTCATTCTATAAAACCGTGTTTATATATTAATTCATATTGCTGTTCAAATTTGATTAACATTTGGAACGTCCTCTATTGACTTTTATGCATCGTGGTTTAATTATGGTCAATTTAGTATTGATAATTGCCCCTTCTAAATATTGCCTTGTTTAAATAATGTGATTAAATGTTATTATCTAGAGATGGTCCCTTTTAATTATGAAGTCTGTCGTTAGACCAATTGATGTCACCTATAGTTGGGGGGTGATCCCATATACGGACATCTTGAATTTAGGGTTATCTTAAATCATGGTCAATGAAATGTGGATAGTTTGAAATTGTCATGTTAAAATCCATCATATGATGAGAATGCCCTTCCCATTGTAAATAAAGGTGTACCTCATATTTTCACTTGATGATTTCTAAAATCATTATGCCTTCTCCATAAATGACAACTTTAATTAATCCCTATATTTAATTGTTGTATTTTAAGGATTGATAGCTGGTCACCTCCCATAATGCCCCTTTCACGTTGTCATTAAATTCTTTTAATTAAATTGCCTTTTTATTTTTTATCATTCTAAATTCAACCTTTTGTAGATTGCCATCTTGATTAGGAGGTATATTGAGATTCTCAATTGATGTTCCCTATGGATTATGATGATTAATTCCACACCTTGACACAATTAATGGTTATCTTGAATTAATGTCTTTATTAATAGTGAGAGTTGTCCCTTCCATATATAGCCCTTAAGTATTGCCATGTTAAATTTTAGATTGCCATTAAAGTTATGAATATGTTAAATTTTAATATTTTAAGTTTGCCATTAAAAATTATGATGTTCTAGAGTTACTTCCAGTTATGATGTCCTTATGAATGGATGAGTATCGCATTACCGGTAGGGTTGATTTTAATGACACTACACTGAAGGTTCCTCATGTTGAAATAAAAGTTTTTATCTTGTCGTGGTCATTATAATTTTGGTAGTCATGGCATACCTCGAGGTATTGTAATGAGTAAAGATCATGATTAGGAAGGGTGATATAAATGAAAGATGGTTAAAGATTTTATAATGACATTATCGTAAGTTTATAAATGTTTAAAAAAAAAAAACAAGGATGGTGCCATGACCTTAACTTACTTGCAATAATTCGCTTCGGGTTAGTAAAGTAAGGTGGTGTGGTTCTATTTCATTTATTAATAGAACTTGGGTTTCATTGTGAGTCTTTTAGTCCGCAGCGCCTCCCATAAGGAAGTATTTGTTCTTCTTACTTATGTTATACTTGATTGTGATCTGTTGGTTTAGCAGCTTTATTGGTGTCAGGTGGGATGTAGACACCTCCATGTTCCTCAAAATAATTGCCCGACCACAAAGGACCTTAAATGGTTAAAGCGATGGGAACCTGGGCTTAAGCATTTCTTATGTGTCTTGGAGTCCTAACCTTCGGTGGGGCCGAGTAGACGGTCGTAATTAGCGGTCAGTTTACCTTGTCGCTAAATGTTTGCGTTGTGCACCTTGCCTATGGTCTTTATTCACATTCATGATTTTCGTCGTATGCTTGTCTTCTTGGAAGTGAACAGGTAATTAGCGTCTTGTAGGTTGTCAAAGGCTTAGAGTCAAAAGGTGTGTGGTTACTTCTATACAGCGCACACATTAAACACAAAAAAGAAAAAATAAAAATTGCACCTATATACTAGAATGGATTTATTAAATGCTTGAAGTGAGTTCGTTACATATACAAGAATTATGTTAACAATTCAATTTATGAAGAAGATAAACTTGTCATTCTGAAGCCGAGATTAACAATTGTTATGTCTTTATCTATTTGGAAGAGACAAAGATATATGGATACTTGATGATAAAAGTATATCATTTGAATTTGATTTAGAGAGCTAAAGTAGTCATAAACCATAAACAAAGTGATATACAAAACATGAAGAACAAAATGTTGATATATTGAGAAGCTAAAATTGTGACAAAACAGTGCATCGGTCGTATTAGAACTCCATACATCCTTGTTCTCCTGAAGATAGGGATGATAATTGTCCCACAAAATCATAAGTATATATAGGTCTCTTCACGAGGTAAAACTTCCTTGTGGATAATATCTTGTTTTACATAATGGGAGATGTCCAAAATCTCCTAAACTAAGAAAATAAAATACAAATAAAATCTTTGAAACATCCCCCAACTGCTCAACAACTCAATTGCAGAATTCGAATTTGCAATAGAACACAAATATCATATTAGAAAGATATTTTAGTAACAAAAAACTAAAAAATTGATCCTACAAACCTAGCTACAGAATCATCTGATTTTTGTAGCTGAATCTAAATATATGAGTTGAGATAGAAATCAAACAAAATCTTTTAAAACAATCAAATTAATTTTTCTTTCAATGAAAATTAAAATCGAATTACTAATGGTTCAAGCAAATTTATCGTTCAAATCAAACCAAATCTAAAAGGATGCAATCAGGCGATAAAGTGCCCATTTTGGTTGCAATAAAATATGGTCAAATAATAACCACACTATTTCATATCCAAATGATTACAAGTAAATCTCATTGTATCCAAAATCGATATAGTTATGATTGAACACAATCACAATCGATTAGTTATGAACGTAACGAGGGGTGCATAAGTTCCATATCGTTTTAATCAAATGCCCAATATAAATGTATTCTGATTAGCGATAGCGTTCGCAGCATTGAACTTCACCATAGATTACAATTGTTGAGCGTTTACATAGTAAATAAGACAAGATCACATAATGATCGTAACCATGTACAACAATGATAACCATAAACTATGGAGCAGTCAAAATCAATGTGGTGAGGGCTAAAAATAATTACAATTAAATCGTATCGTATCCAAAATCGATATAGTTATAATCGAACACAATCACAATCGATTGGTTACAGCTGTAACAGGGTGCATAGGATTCATATCGTTTTAATCAAATGCCGATATAGAAATGCCATTACGATTATGACCAAACGTTCATAACAGCATCGAACTTCACCATAGATTACAATTGTTGAACGTTTACATAGTAAATTAGACAAGATCACATAATGATCGTAACCATCGACAGCAGTGATAACCATAAACTAGGCAATAGTCAAATCGAAATGTGACTGAGCTAAAAATAGAAACACATCGTGATCCTGTGCATAATCAATTTCATTTCCAAATCAAAATTAAACAATATATGAATCAAACTGATCATACGGTCAAACTATGCGAATCGATAGGTTGGATATAACAGTCATGATTCAAATCTACTCGCAATTTAGTCATGTATCCATAGAATGTTATTCAAATACAACAGTTAACGATAATTTACCAAATATATCATATATGACCAATTCGAAATGAAATATTAACTATCTTTGAAATTGATATACCAGAAATGAGATGTGTTTAGAAAATATTGACAACTTCAATAATCGACAGAGTATTCAGTTCAAACCAAATCGAAACAAACAAATCTATCCTACGATCATTCGAATCAAAACCTAATCCAATCGAAATTTAAAACATTAATGAATATTGATTTATTAAAAAAAAATTATATACACAAGTGCATGCTTTATGTGACAGAGCAAATCCATGGTGTAAACAGAGTTCATGAATTTGTCATATAAACAGGTGAAAAACATACCAGTGAGGTTGATCTAGCTACGCCAATTTTGAATTGACGAATGTTGTTGCCGACTCCACATTTTTAAACAAAATCGAACCAGTTGTTCGTTGTTTCTTATCAATGGATGGCATCTTATCCTTTTGACCAGAGAGCCTTGCAAATTGATCTTCCAGAGCATGAATTCTGGACTGTAGCATTGGCACATCGAGGTAATACCTTTCTAACCATACGCCACACCGATCACATGGTGGAGCTGCTGGTTGAGATAGAACAAGAGGGGGTTTTGACGAGTCACCAGGGGTTTCACAGGGCATTTTAATGCTGGGATAATTTGGATCATTTAGCAAACAAGGTGGTAAGTTCTTCACAAAATCATATGCTGGTTTATCACACAGGCCTTCAGAATAGGGATACTCACTTGCTAGGTAGCGTTCAATCTCTGAGTCAGAATCTTCACTTACCATGATAGGGTCAGGGCTGACAGGGATTTTAGGTTTGTTTCTTGCCATGCGAGATATTAATCGAGTGTTCTTCTTGCCTTTAGAATTGGCATTAGGTTTGGTCTTCGGCTTTTTAGCCACGGGTTTAACATTTTCCACATCTGTGGTGACAAAATTGGGTAGTTCAACAGGTGGCTCGGGTAGGGGTTTGGGTAGCAGAGCACTGTAAGGGACAGGGGGTACTAACTTGCTCTTGCTCACCACAGGTTTATCAACCTGTGGTGGGATTGGGTCCACAAAATTATTGCGTTGAAGAAAATCATTCCAACAGTCCCGACGTAATCCCAAATGACAAACCACAAGCATTTTAATTAACCCAAAATGAAATAGGTTGTTGTCGGCCTAGTTTCATTTGTACCTTTTGGACATTTTAAATAGATTCCTATGTAGGTAGAAAGGCATATTAAGCTCATAGCCCA